>JAMZAV010000100.1:600000-769577 GCA_024449915.1 Sweltsa coloradensis
AGATAATAATACACATATAATATAATATACAGTAGGCCTAGCGAAACTTGCTAGCGAAACACGCTGTCAAACCGTCACGCGCGCCCCTAGCGAAAGTGAGAGTCAACTAACGATGACTGTTGGGCCGTGATGATATAATAGTTTGAAAAAAGTTTTAAGTGAAGTTGGTATTAATTTTATTATTATTATTATATTATTATTCCTCCAAAGTTCGTTGTACAATTGTATGTAAATCACTGAATTTTAGGCGGCGGAGGCGTTTAGTTGACTCTTACTTTCGCTAGGGCGCTCTATAGTGTCGCGGCGGTACGCGTAGCCGACGGCAGCAAATCACCCTGCAGGCAGTGCATTGAAGTTTTGCTACTGTAAGAGATTGTTATACTGTGGTATAAGTGTGTCACAATTCTCTGTAAAGAGGGATAGGGTAGTGCAATGAATAATTCTAATTTTAACTCTAATAACTTATAATATTACCATCTAGGATAATGAATGTACCCTACAAAGAATAAAATATAACTGAGCTAGGCCTAAAACTGTAGGTGTAACACACAACAGATTGTAAATGTAAATAAATAGATTTGGAAAAACCAACAACTTAACAAAGGCGGATTATTACAAAAGCAAATTTAATTATTAATGTTTACAAAACAAGAGATAGAAAATACAGAAAAATATAAAATACCATGGGTACAAGTTGCTGGTTACGGGTTTATAAATTCATTTTAGGTATAAAAACATGTTTCTTTAAGCCACGCATTAAGTTTGTTTTATAGGCCTAAATGCTCAATGTCTGGGCATTTTTTATCTCCAATGGTAGCTACCGGTAGTTTATTATATAGGCCTATAGGCCTAGTGAGTCAAAGATAAGTGGGACTAGTGGAGAAGCGTGATGTTTTGTGTGTAGGGAGATGTATTGATTAAGTTCTTTATTAAGGTGGGATTAAGGCTAGTGAAGCCTTATCTTCCATCCAACCTGATTTTAGTGATAAACTACAAAAATAATTAAATTTAATTGCTACAGCTTATCCTAGATAGGCATATTAAAGTAAACAAAGAATATTCCATACATACTGTAAATGAAACTATATAAACAAAATACATGTATAAGCTGAGGCCTACTTACATAAAAATGACCTTGTATTACTGATAGAAATTGTGTATGTGCGTTGTTAGCACAAAAACAATTTGTTTTGAAGAAAATAAAGTCCGCATGTAATTCTAATTAAAATATTTATATTATTAAAATACACAATCATTCACACATCTCATTCATTCCTAAGAGTGTAGTGCAACCAAAGATTAGGTGCAACGTCATTAGGTTTGTTTGGTTTGCTACACGAACTTACACTTTACACTAGTGTGGGCTCAAAAAGTCTAAAAGCGTTTCGTATTAAGTGTAGTGTAAAGTGTAGCTGTCGCCCGTTTGGTTTGACTTCGTGTAGTATAAAGTGTAGCATTTCCACACGAGCTCTAGGAGGTCGTGTAGAGTGTAGGGTAAAATTTAGGCGCAACATTGAAGAGAAACAGCTTAAAACATGATGAATGACACATCTTTCATTGACAATCCGATATAACTCATAAAATCAATTAATAGTAGCTTAGTACGCATTAGAAACTCATTCAGAGTCTTTTATTTATGTGGCACTATATTTTGTGATGAGGGCAAATACTTAGGGTACTCTAACCTCATATTAGGATAAACACTATTGAAGTTTATATTCAAATAGCTTTTCATCGTTCTGATAGTACACATATACTATCATTTTGATCATTAGTGCCTTTCAACAGTACTGTTTGTTGTTTTATTATGTTTTAGTAGTTTGACAGTTCGATGTGAGCGAATCTAGTGCAGAGTGTAGATTAAAAAACGTTTGGTTATCTTGGGTAAAGTGTAGTGTAATTTGGTTTCAATGCCTACACTACACTACACAAGTCTACACTACACTAGGTAAACCAAACAAACCTATTACTGTAGAAGGGAGATAAATCTATATTACTACTAAATATCTCAGGAGTGTGAACGAGTAGGATACGAGTGTGTTGATTTGATTGTCGTCTTTATTGATGGCGGGATTAAGGCCTGTTAAGCCTTCTCTTCTATCCAACCACTTCCTAATCACAACACATCACGACATTACAGGATTACATAAAATATTGAAATAAATTTAAATACTATGATCACTCAAGTTAAATGTGCAATTTAAGAGCTAAAAATAATGTCATCATACTAAAAACTAAAACATTTGGAGTAGGCCTAACATTATTGCAAAGTTAAAATTTTCTAGGCATATAGTAATGTTATGCAAATTTTGGTTTTAAATCTATTTATGTAAATCTACAATAGTTTAAGAAACATTCATTCATCCATTCACACAAAAGTACACAATTAATATGGCTTTAGCCATTGTGTGCAGAAATACAAGGAGCAGGAGCAGGTTGTGGTATGCATTACTCAATCATTAACAAAAGCTGTAGCGGCTGATGTTTATAGCTGCTAATTAATTATAATTACTCAAGTAATGTTGATATACTTTACGCTTGAAAGTGTCGTAATTTATTCCGTAAACATCCCTGATGCTGGTTGGTAGAGTATTCCAGACTCGAATAGCGTTTACTGTAAAAGAGTGGTCAAGAAGATTGGTTCTATGGGTTGGAAATGTTAACTGAGTACCTGATCTAGATCTAGTGTTGAAGGTATGGTTTGAGAATAGGTATTGAAAATTAGATGCTAGGTACGAAGGTGTTGATGTTGAGAGCAGAGAGCTCAAAATGCCTGTGTTCGTTTCATCTTTGGTATAAAAAAATATGGTCATATTACCCCTGGATTCAAAAATCTTCCGTGGATTCGTCTAAATGACCGTAGAAATCTACACTCGATTTGCCTTGTACGAGTGTGTTGCAGAGTTGTGTGGAAAAAGATTTGGGTTGTTGCGTACAAATAGTGCACATGATTTATAAGACAGTAAGAGTGAGTATTTTAATGCTGGGAAAAATATTTCTGCAGGATGTTTGCCAGGAAGCACCCACCATAATCCGGATGGCTCGTTTTTGAAGGCGGCAGGCACATAGAAATGATTTGAAAGTTGGGGGGAGTCAAATCCATCATCATGTCTTGAGGGCAGCAGCTGGGGTTTGGGGTGAAGCCCCAGCTGGCAAATGCCCTTTCGCCAAAGGCGAAAAGATTTTTCACCACACTACAGTTATTTCGTCATGTTTTAACTGTACTCGGACTCTGTAAACAATGTTTTACAGCAACTATCTGCGATCTAAAAACTAAAAAAATGAACATGAAGTGGACCATTTTGGTAAATTTTAACCTAATTTTTGATGTAATGACGAAGAACATAGAATACTCGGGATGTTAAGAAATAAGAATTCACACAATCTACTGGCTGCAATGAAAACTTATACACTTGAAGTATATTTGTCAAATGTGAAACAGATAGATCTTTTGATGGGAGTGCCAGAGTGAAAAGTGGGGGTCAATTCCCCCCATTCCTCCCCCCTTCCTTCACGCCTGGAAGGCTGAATACTCTACTGGCCTGTGGTAATGCACCCCAAAAGATCAATTCATATGGGATGTGTGAATGGATGTGAGCAAAATAAATTAAACGGAGAGTTTTGGGCTTATGATTGGTTTCATTCTACGTAAAAGATAACAACCACTTCTTATTTTACCACAAACCTTATCGATGTGGATACTCCAGTCTAGACATTTAGTCATTGTTAATTCCTAAAAATTGTACATTTATAACATTAGTGGGCAATGGTTTTTGTATTTAGACGAATGAGTGGACTAGAGGAGGGGATTGAAAAGCAACTGTGGAAATTTAAATATACAGTTTTCCGCTGTTGAATATTTAGAAGATTTTGTTCACAAAATGCTGACATATTGGCTACTTGTTTGTTTGATTGTTGAGTTGTCACTGATGACTAGTGTGACGGAGTTGTCCATAGCTGACTCGAGTCATCAACAAACTGGGTCAGTAACCCAAAATCGAAAGTCTCAGGCATGTCGTTTACGTATAAAAGAAAAAACGGAGGACCGAGTATTGTGCCCTGAGGTACACCACAAGGCAATGGGGGTGGGTGAGAAGTTAGTGAAGTATGCATATTGTTAGATAAGTGGCAGGTTGTATAACTACTTGTGTTATGTTGGAAAGGAAAGAGGCTGCCCAGCTTTTAGCATTGCCTCTTATCCCCACGTTTAGGGGCTTTTTTAGGCTACTTGCTAGGGCCTAGGTCCCCAAGACCCTCAGGAACTAAGTATTCTAAGCCCCTACCTTCTTGTTACTTAGACCTATTCCTATTCTAGGCATGGGTACAGCCTACGCATGACGATTTACCCTCAGAGGCCTTTGACAGCCTTGGGCCTGGGCCTGGATTTAATCATAGGGCTTAGATTAGGGTTGCCATATTTAAAACTCAAGGCAGCGGGACAAATCCTTTCAGGGAAAATAGCAAGGGGGTTTGGGGGCGGAGTCCCCCAACTATAGCGCCGCAGGCGAAATTTTTAAAAACTAGGTTTTTAGAGTGCGTTTTAATTTTAAGCGTTTTAGATAAAAATGCTGGATTGAATGCAATAACAAAATATTGTAGAAAAAAACAGAAAACCAACAAAAATGCATTGGAATTTGGAATACTAATGACACTTTTTACATACGTAATTAAAAACAAAACAAAAAAACGGAAATGAGTCAGAGACTGAGGTTTCGCGATGTACACTGTACACCCCTACTCCTCCGCCCCCTATCATCAACACTAACCAAAGTGCTGACTGTCGAGCCAAGCCAAGTACTTTGGCGACGCACACGCCGCCCGTGGCCCAAATAGGTTGCTGTTGATAGATTTGCACGTTTTGGACTGCATATATCTGATATTGTAAATTGGACTTTTAACAATTTTTCTACCAAGCGGGACAATTGTGTCCCGCTTGGTGCATTGGCGGGACGCGGGACTTAAAATTGGATATCGGGACTGTCCCGCCGAAAGCGGGACGAATGGCAACCCTAGCTAAGATCCAAGAACAGACATAACCGAAGTTGAAGCCTAACCCTAGGTCTAGTCCAATGTATCCAAGGCATGGCATTTAGAGTTTAATAAGCCTTAAATATTTATTGCGAGACATAATGTCCAAAACACGAAAAAGGGAAATCCAAAACATGTAATGTATTTCAATTCTGGAAATTCCCACCAAACCGTTTATCTTACGATAAATCCAAATTAACCGGCGCATTCACATTGATTTTAACATTGATATATCCAGTAGCCTAGGCTATGCAAATTTGAGGTAAAAAAATATTCCCAAAGTTGACCAAAATGGAGTAAATTTTGGTGATTTTACCAATTTTTAATTCAAATTTAATGAATTAATTTAGGAATACACATAGGCTACTGGATAGCATAGTTTTATTCTTTATTAACGTTTGTGTGAAATTTCATAACGGTGTTATAAACCGTTTAGGCCTACCCGGAATAAACAGAAAGCTGAGCGCCTAAACTCTTCTCCGCACCAGCCATAACAGTAGGTCTTCATAAGTCTTTTGTATTTCAGATTTCTTCAAAATGCACCAATTTCCCAACTAATTGGTTGTGTCGATGGGACGCACATAACCATGAAAGCTGCTTTGGTAGATGAAGCAAATTATGTAAACAGGCACAACAAGCTTTCGATCAATGTCCAGGCTATTTGTGGCTCAAAGCTCAGGATAATGAATGTTGTTGTGCCGTGGCCTGGAAGCACCCATGATAGCTTCATTTGGAGACAGAGCCACATTAAGGAGCGTCGGGATGCAGGTGTCATCGGCACTGGATGGCTTTTGGGTATGGTCATTTTGAATTATTTCCAAATATTCTAACCACAGGTTTACATGTAGGCCTAGCTGACATTAGAGCCATGCCAATGAGAGGCCTGTGCACTTGGGAATATGTCACTAATGGGAAAAAAAGATGACAGTGCTTATATTTCTTACGAAGCCACGGGTGTTTGCTTGAACATTGCACTTTGATTGATCTACTCCCCTTTGCTGTGCCAGCGACTCTGAAGGCCTGTGTTTAGTTCTGCAAATAAGCCCACATTTGTTTTAGATCCTTTCTAAATAAGGCTCAATAGCTAACTGAGCCTACTTACCGTAGTTCAAACCATGTTCATAGTTCTGGGGAACTTTTTACATGTCAAAATATATTTTTTAGGGTACTCTTAGGACATCATTTTTTTCTAAAGTTTTTTTACTGAAACTTACATCAACTTTTTAGTGTAGGACAGTTAAAAAAAAACTGAAACTATTAAATTATCATCAGAATAAGCTGAATTTTTAATATGTTGTTGAGACAATAAAATGGTTAGGCCAACATGTTTTTTTTAACAGATCATATGGGGTAGATTTTAGGGCTGTTCCTATTTACCCCATGTTCCCATTTACCCCACTTACCCCTGACGAAACCTATATTTCTGATGAAACCTATATTTGTATTATGTACGAATCCATGGTGAATAAATTATCTTATCTTATCTTATCTTATCTTAATATTAGAAAAAATATTTAGGCAATAAATTAAATATAATAATAAATTTTATTTAAAATATTTCTGATGTTATGTGAGAAACATGTAGAGATAGGGTAGGAGACCAACAGCTTACCTGAAGTGGAGTAGGCGCGCCGTGATAGAATACATAAACACAAATAAACAAATACAACACTACATTTCAAACGTTTCGGTCTACATGACCTTCCTCAGTGAGTCTAGAGAACTCTTCTCTACTCACACCTCAGTGAGTAGAGAACTCTTCTCTACTCACTGAGGAAGGTCACGTAGACCGAAACGTTTGAAATGTAGTGTTGTATTTGTTTATTTGTGTTTATGTATTCTATCACGGCGCGCCTACTCCACTTCAGGTAAGCTGTTGGTCTCCTACCCTATCTCTACATGTTTCTCACATGATCCAGCCTTTTGGCATTCCTTTCATCACACCATATTTCTGATGTTAGGTTAACTTAGGATTTATGAAATTCAATCAATTGTTGTAAAGTTTTCAGTTTTAATGTAGGCCTAGCCTATAGATAATGCACCAACCCTTGTATTTGACAGGTGATTCAGGTTATCCCCTGGAGGCGCACCTGCTCACTCCAATAGAGACCCCGTCCTTGGAGGGGAAGAATGGTAGGCTACAGTGCGAGCCACCTGGCAACAAGGAGCTACATCTGTGTGATGGAGAGTTGCTTCAGGTGCGGAGGGACTCTGCTCTACACACCAGACAAAACACAGAGCATCATTATCAGCGCGTGTGTTTTGCACATCTGGTATGAAAGCTTAGTAGTAGTCCTAACTGTATTCTAACTCTAAGGTCTAGGTCTATCAGAATGCTAAGGCTGGCAGTTATCATAACCTAATTTCAAGCTTTTATAAATAAAGCAAAGTAGGCTATTCCTTGGTTATCTCCAACTATGCCGCAGGACTTTCAGTAATAATAATGTTGGATTTTGTTAGCTTTTGTATGCCTTTTTCCTCTTTATATTTATTAGCAATAGAGTAGAGTAGAGTAGAGTAGAGTATTATTTGCCGTTTGATCCATACATCATACACATATAGGCTTATATATAGGCTTAATATTAAATTTAGTTTCAAACATGGTTTTATTCTTATTATTTAGCCATAAATCCAATCAAGATATATCACAAAGTATACTAAATAAGTAAAATATCACTGGAGGTCATAATGATGGGGACGTTATTTTTAGGCCGCCCCTAAAACTGATTGTTATCGTCATGTTCATTAATATGTAAAATATTTTGGGCGTATCTATAACGGTAAGGGTGCGTCTGAAATCGACTTTTTGAGCGAGTCTACTTGCCTAGTCGACTCGTTAGTCGGAAGTGACGTCATGTAGTTGGTGTCCAAATGTAGCTAGAGTAGAAGGTGTGTTTAGTCTGCTTAATCTAGCACCCGAGCGTAGTTGCCGAAAGTGTGTGCTTTCAAGCCTACTCCGCCTGCTTACAAGATGGCGGGGCCTCAGAAATAAATTGTAGAACTGATTGCATTCCCACAGATAGATATTCAGTAGGTACAATTTCTTGGTTGTATATAGTTCGTAAGGCAATACGATATTTAATTATAAGCAGCAGCAATTAAATGGTGGCCAAGCTAATTTTGAATTGAAAACATATTTTACTTCATAACCTCACTTTTACGAGATGGTTTTCGAGGGCGATTTAGTGGCCTTCAAGTAGCTGATGACCAAACCTGCTAGTATGTGAGCTGAAAGCATGCTATAGCATGGAGCAGGCAAGTTGTTATCAGGCAAGCAGGCGAAATTACATTTCAGATGCACCCTTAGTCTTAAAATAACAGACAAAATATTGTTGTCTCAAAAATCAATTGGCCGCCATTTTGTTTTTTTGGAATTTAAATTTTAGAATTTGTTTGACAATATGTAAAACCTTGTCCCAACCAATATGTTTAATAGTATTATATTATGCCAAAAAATCGTTTGGAAACTCTGTAAAAAAAATATTAAAATTCAAATCTCACTGGAGGCCACTCTATGTCCATAGGGACCCTATTTTTTGGTTGCCCTGAAAATGGATCCTTACACTCATACTTATCAAACCGGAAAATTTGTTGCCTGTATCACTTATCGCCTGATTTTTAAGCTTATTCCACTGAATACTCAGATCAATTAAGAAAATAACATATCGGATTCAACATACAGAAGCTAACATTCAATGTTTTATTTGAAACATTTTTTTGTCATGATGCTTATTCCTAAATTATTCCTAAAAAAGTACCAGAAATAACTTATCGTCAATACCTACTGATGGTTACACTGACCGTTTTGTTCTAAAAGCTAATTAATTTCAGTTTTATTTTGTAAAATCTTGGTTACACTGACTGTTTTGTTCTAAATGCGAATTAATTTCAGTTTTATTTTGTAAAATCTTATAAAGCACACTTACTAAGATGAAATAAAAAAATAATTGCACATTTTCCATTTATAATGTAGACTATACCATAAAAAAGATGTACAACTGTGTAAATGACATCTACAACTACAACAACAACAATAGGCTTCCAGTCACGGCTGTCAAAGTGGATACCGGGCAATGCTTTTACAGCATTTTGAGACAAAACTTTTGATATGTGTGGCTTGCCTGTAACTGTGTGCTTGGGTGAGATGCGCATCTTGCAGGCGTGGCAATTCAAATGCTAGACAGCAATAATAGTGTGACTATGGTCCATGACACTATGAGCAATCCGTGAGCCTAAATTTCTCAACGCACAAGCAACCAATTTTCACTCCCAAATTGCGAGCTAGGGAGTGTAATAATTGTGAAGGATTGTTCATAATCATAAGTACTAATTCAAAATACTAAGAATTGTTCCTATTGTGGACCATAATTTTTTTTTCACATTAAACTGCAACTCAAGAAAATTACCAGTTTAACCCATCAGCTTACCTTTGAAAATCGCGGCGCGCTACCCTTAAAATCCATTATTTTTTGCAAAAGGGGGTGAATGGAGCGCATTCCAGTTGAAATGATTACTGCTCCTACAAAAATAAACCGATTTCCCTCAAATAAATTCTGAAATATAGCCTAAATAAATGTCTAGAGGTTATGAACTCTCCTGCAAATTTTTCTTATAGCCAAAATATCACATCCCTCATTGTCATAACAAGCAAAATATTGCACATTGCCGTCGCCGCCATAGCCCGCGCGCTGTCATACCGCCCACGAATGCAAACATTTCTTTCCTTCAAGCATAGACATGCTAAAACTTGACCTAAATACGAGCCAAACACATCACAAAGTGTGTAGAGTACATCGAGCGCAATCTCTTGGTGATTGGACAAACCTTTCTCATATAATGACCGATAATGTAGCGCGCTGTTCCAACCCGTCGATCTGACAGCAAAGTAATTCGACAGGCACTACAAGCAGCCCGTCGAATCGACGCTCGGGAAAGCCAGTGAGTTAACAGTTTGAGCCAACATTTTTTTTTATTCAATATCTGAAGTTAATAGTGGTTTGATGTTAAAGTTTTACGTTCAACATCTATTATGAATTAATATTCAAATCCCAATTCAACAATAAATTATATTAGTCAACCTCCTTCCTTAGTACTAACCTGTAGGCCTACATCAATTAGACTTCATGTGCAAACCTAATAGTATTGTACAAGTTATGTTAGTAAATTTCGTAATAACAATACCATCCTCGCAATTATAGGCTTCCTTCTATTAATGGCTGCTCTATTCTTTTTACGGCTCAAATTTTAAAAAAGCATGTATAGGCCTACAAATAATATTGACAAATGGATGATGATTTTTACATTTAAGTTTATTTAGTGCTGATTCAAGTTCCCATAGGAGAAAGGGGCCATTACATGGGTCCAGTCTGTCATCCTTGTATTTTTGCTTTTCTACTCTTACATGGTTCTGATTTGTATGGTTACTCTGCTTAGCCAAATATTCACAGAATGCTTCTGTTTTGTCTCTGTCTGCCGTGAGCTGCTTTTTTGTATTCTTTATTTTTAATTTGTGGACTGGAATTAGCAGTAAATCTTTACCAATAGAGGCAATTATAAATATATATTCAATATAATAATAAGATAAAATCTGGCATTTGCCTTCCCAGACCATATGCCCCTGAATAATTTATATAATTTTCCACTTTATACTGTAAAAGTTTGGAACACAATTTTCTTGGCGTTGTTTTCCCACAATTGTGGGGGTGTTTAACTATTAAGAGTTAAATAATTTTCCTTGGGCATTCAATTGAATTCAAACATGTAGGCCTATATTAATATTTTTTTTTTCTTTTTTATATCTTGGTGGTAGGCCTTACTACATACATATACTTTTAGGCTATCTAGGCCTAAGTTATGGTAAAGTAATGTCATAACAGTTTTTATTAATATGCAATGGGCTTCCCTCTTTCTTCTACACTCAATTTTATTTGGTCTCTCCACGTATCTCTTGGGCGGCCAACTCTTCGTACTCCTCCCCATGCTCGTTCCAATTTTCTTCTCGGGATTCTCTCCTGTTTCATTCGTCTCACGTGTCCATACCACCGCAGTCTTTCTCTTCCTATTATGTCTCGTAGCCTGTCCACTCCGAGTTTCTTACATTGTAGTTTTGCTTTGCACCTTATCCAATTTTGTTATGGCCACTGAACTGCTTGGGAAAGAACTAACAAAGAAAAACTCTGGGAAGACAGAAAGAAATGGAGAGAACTAGTGGAAATGCCGGTCAGGCGTAGTCACCAGCTAAACTAAAAAAATATGTTTCCTTCATGCGAATTAATTATGAATTTAGAAATTAACAGAAAAATTATTGGGTGCACCGTGACCCGATTTTTTTCGTCAAACTTGGTATTTTTCGTGCTATGTCCCATCCATCGGCAAAAATCTCCCATAAGAAATAGCCTAAATAAATAAAAATAAATTGGATTTTGATCCCAAATAATATTACATGAAAAAAAATTTTTTTTTAAAACAACGCTTACCTTACAATTACATGAACAACAAAATTCTGTAATCTATGAATACCGTAAGCGCCCAACGCTTTTAATTTCCGAGTAAGGCAGAAATTTGTTGGTCGAAAATTTATTTTTTACTTTTTAGTACATTTAACCGTTAACCCTAAGCGTTGTTTTAAAAAAATTATTTTTTTCATGTAGATTATTTTATATTTTTTAGTCTTAACGAATGTTGTAATCGAATATGTGCTCACTGGACGTGTCCAAATTTCTGCATCTGGTTGGCCCATCCTTACTAGCTGTGACTAATTTCCCATATGAACTTTGTTTGGTTAATTATTTACGATGAATTAATTGATTAATTAGTGAATCTATTCATCTATTTTCATCAAGAATACGTATGTGTGAAAATTTTCAGCTCGATCGGACATTGGGAAAGTGTGTGAGTTATCGATTATAAGATTCCGTCCAGACAGACAGACAAACACATGAAGCTAATATAAGCGTTGTAATAATAAAAATAAAAATATTGGCCATTATTGCCTTACTCTACAGCCTTTTCAGTAAATCCTCTATATTTTGTTTTGTAATTTGGGTAAGTGGTTTGGTCAAAATAGGCTGATTACCATGAAGGGGTGTGATTTTGGAATGTATAGTTTTGCGTGTTATGAGTGTATATTTGTGCACAGTTTCTAGACACGATGTTATAAAGGTCCATTTTAGATTGGTATACAATGCTCTAGTATCTAGGCATATGTGGAACAAAAAAGAAACGGGCTAAAGTCGATTTAAGAAATTTCGCAAAACGTCAATTTTCACAAATTTTTGGGTTAAAAAAATTGAAAGATTCGTGTAAAATCACACCTACAAGATATAATTTTTTAAACAGTCATTTTATTGTAGTTTTATGCAACAGATTATGTGGTAAAAAATCATTTTGGTGGGTAATAGCCCCTTTAACAGACAGCGAAGAAGACGAGGTGCTGAGCCTGGGTAGCAAGCACTGATAAGCCGTAGCCTGAGAAAATGGTGACTCGTCACCCCAGACCCAAACATTTGAATATTGTCGATATTTAGTATCTTTTGTTTATTTTCCAGATATGCCATAAAATCGACGTCAAAGCTGCTTAGACGTTCTGGAGTCACCGCGAGTAAGTAGATATGGAGGCATTCTCGTACATGTAAGAAGTGCAATGGAGTGACTGTTCCGGAGGGCACGTGCAAGTTGCTCTAGGTATGAATAAGACTCACGTACAATTGTCAGGATTGGTAACGAAATTTTGTCCGTACAGAATACAAATCGTTTTGGTGCAATATGGTAAATGGTTTTGGTCATTGTTTTTGACATGGTCATGTTTTTAGCACCTTTTCATAGTTGAGTCAGTATGTGTGCTTGACTCCTTAAGGCAGGATTGCAAGCTACCACCAAGTACTTTTTATTATCCTGGGGAGATACTTAAAAAATATTGAAAAATTCTTCAAAATAGCTACTGTTACTACTGTTTAGTATTTAACTTTAAATAGTAATAATACAAATTTTTAGGTTTCCAATTTCCATACAAAAATAAGTTGGATGCTTGACTTTTTTTCCAGAATTTAATTAACATTGAATACAGACATTACCTAGTCGCTTTTTTTTTACACTTTTTGACTGAATTTAAAATAGGCCTAGTGTATTAATTTCATGTAAATTTTAATAACAGTAGAATATCCTAAGATTTTTCAAAAAATCCTACTTTGCTTGAGACACTCTAAAAATCATTATAAATTATAAAACCCTGAGAAGTGGTTGCCCTGCCTTAACCCCTTAACTGTTTTTGCTGTAATATTACGCGCTAGGTGCCCGCACGGCAGATGTTTTTGCCGTAATATTACGTCCAAGCAGCATTGAACTATTTTGAGAATTTGAAAGTCAAATTTTGCGGTATTCCAGTTCTGTAAAGTGCTGCTATCTTAGGCCTACGGCAAAATCTGAAACTTCGTCGGTAAAAGAAGTTTCTATTTCGGCAGTGCATTGGCATTGAAACGAGGTATTTGCAATGCGTTCGCTTTTGTTTCGAAGTCAGCTGTTTATCTGTAAACATGGCGTCTAAACATTGCTCACATGTGATGATCAGAATCAGATTTTAGTGTTTTCAGAAGATGGTGGTGATGACAGTGAGTTAGTTGATGTCATTTTTTATGGTGAAAGTGTTTCTAGTGATAGTGGGTGTAGTGGTATGGATGAACTAAGTGATCAAAGGGACAGTGACTTGGAATTAGGCCAATTTGACACACGAAGGGTCTTAACTGACAGGCCTAGGCGTAAAACCTAGGCTAATGGCTTTGTAAGCTTATAGGCTAGGACACAATGTACAAACACTGAAAATTTCACGCAAAGCGGACAATTAGGTACCTAGTGAATTAACCATGAATGACCACTAGTCTACAAATTTTCCAAATATATGTATTGGCATTTTTGGGTTCCGGGAGGTGAAATATTAGAACAGTTAAGGCGTTAACCCTGCATTACTTGTACGTATTGCATGGGGTATATTACCCCAGAGCTACAAAATCTTATGTTTCTCAGAAGTGCTCAACCTTCCCGCCCTCTCGTTTGATGTATTCTCAAGTTACTCTATCTTTTATAATTTTTTTTACAACTACATGTTAGTCGTGGTTCTTAGTTTTAGCAGGAAAAAATATATAAGTTGGTTCGGTGTAGTAAAACTATATATAATTATGTAAATACTAGGTTCTTGGGTTAAACCGCGTCGTAATGATGAACCAGTGCAGAGACTGGGCGTCCACCGACGTTTCGTCTGATCTACGTCAGACATCATCACGAAGGTTAAAGTCACAGTGGCTGGCTCTTTGTCTATAACAGAGAGACAAATCAGGAAATTGACAGCACTGCAACCTAAACAGAAACCAGCAGCCAAGAAGGTAGATCCCTCTCACGTAGTCCACAACTTGTCATCACCACCTCAGTTTTGGCTAAAGAGTTCAATTTTGCAATTGCCCCGAGTCACTTACCAGTGGAAGGCATTATTTGTGGCGTTGAATCAGCAATAATGGGCTTTCCTGATGATGAAGCTGAGAAGGTGCGTCAAGACATAGCCAAGGTCCTCCGCAAGGCTAAACCTCCTACAAGAAATGTACCTGCCAAAGAGCTTTGTGCCCTGAAGGAGCTCAGGAAAAACACCATTATCATTGTTCTGCCAGCAGATAAAGGGGATTGCTATGGTCATACTGAATAGCTCTGACTATAAAGACAAAATGGAAGCCTTATTAGAAGATAAAGCTTACAAAGCCACTCCAAGAGATCCAACTACATACTTAGAGAAGACCACTCGTACCCTTATCAAGGCATCCAACATAGATTCAGAAGCTCAAAAATACATCATTCCGATGGAGAAGTCCTCACGCACCCCCAGAATATATGGCCTGCCCAAAATCCATAAAGTGGGAACTCCACTTCGACCCATTGTGAGTGCTGTGGGATCTCCAACTCAAGCTCTGGCTAGATTCCTAGCGAAAAAGTTTCAACCTTACACAGAGGATGCCGAGTCATATGTAAAAAACTCTACACACCTGATTAAGCTACTCTAGGAGTGGAAGGTTTGTCCTGGGGACATTTTGGTTAGTTTTGATGTGGTTTCGTTGTTTACGAACATCCCAGTGAAGGAAGCTCTTGACACAATAGAAGAGACCAATTCAATGCCAAAAGAGAAGACATCATGAAGTTGGCAAGGCACTGCATGTCGTCAACTTACTTTCTTTTCGATGGCAAGTTCTAGAAGCAAGTTGAGGGAGCTCCTATGGGCTCTCCACTGTCACCAGCAATTGCCAACCTTTTCATGGTGGACTTCGAAAAGAAGGCTTTAGCGGCAGCACCCAACAAACCTTCACAATGGATACATTATGTGGACGATATTTACGCCATGTGGCCGTATGGCGCTGAGAAGTTGAATGGATTTCTGCCGTATCTGAACGGTCTTCACCCAAATATTCAGTTCACCATGGAGGTGGAATCCAATAACAGTCTCCCATTTTTAGATGTCTCGGTGATTAAGAATGAGTATGGGAGTTTGGGACACACTGTCTACAGGAAACCAACTCACACTAATCGGTATCTTAATGCGGCATCCCACCACCGCCCTGCTCAGCTGTTTTCCATTGATAACACTCTGGTTACCCGTTCTAGAAACCTGACTGATGCATCTAACTCCAAAAAGGAATTTGACAATCTCCGGGAAGCGCTATCTCTGAATGGTTATTCGGATAGAGATGTCACCAGAGCCATCAAACGGGACCCGACCAAATCCCAAGATGCTACTAAGGAGAAGGAAAAACCACGATCTAGAGCATTCCTCCCATATGTCAAGGGCACAACCGATATCATAGGAAGAATCCTCAATCGCCAAAACATTGAGACTATTTTCTCCACTGATAGAAAAGTAGGATCCTACCTGAGAAATGCTTAAGAGTCAATCCATCTGGAGGGAAAGGGGGTTTACGAGGTGCCATGTGGTGACTGTGACCAAACATATATAGGCCAAACAGGTAGACGCATCGCCGTTAGGATAAAAGAACATTCCAATGCTGGAAAAGCAGGAGACAAGAATTTGGCCTTGGCACAACATGCGAAAGCTCTCTCTCATGTCATAGATTTCGAGAACACTAGAACTATTTGCCCTGTTCAGCGACTCCAGACCCGTATCATCTGTGGAGATTGAAAAACGGCCTCACAATATAAACAAGAAAGACGATAGCCAAAGTCTTCCTCGTGCCTGGAAGCCAATTCTGATGCGTTGTCAAGTAGCAAATAGATATAATCAGACAAAAGAGGTGCAACATCAGAACCCTATGGTGATAAGCCTAGCAGTTGAGGAACACTTAACAGTTTCTGTTCTAAACGATGTAGATGCTAAATCCAACAATTCACAAGAAACCCCAGTAGGGCCAATGACAAGAAGCTGTAGTAAAAAGGTTTCACTACAATAGAGTAAGGACGAGATCATGGTTTTAGATTTGACCTCGCCGCCTCGCACCTTTTTAGGTATATAAGGAGGCGGTTGCGCGCGTGCCAGCCACTGTGACTTTAACCTTCGTGAAGTCACAGTCACCCTGATGATGTCTGACGTAGATCAGACGAAACGTCGGTGGACGCCCAGTCTCTGCACTGGTTTATCATTTCGACACAGTATTTTATATACAACGGTCCGCAAAAACCTACAACAATCCATATATATCAAATGGTAACAAAATTTGATTTTACCTGTATAATAGTACAAGATATGTCAAGATTGTCAACTAATTAAAATAATTTTTTTTTTAAATTTATCGTAATAAGGAAATTTTAAATTTTTCAATAGGAGGACCAACGACATAATTTCCTAGCAAATTGTGTAAAGTTTCAATAAAGTATAAATTTAATTCACAATCATTCCTTAATTGGTGTTTCTACATATAAACAGTACCGGTAGTTGAGTACATTCAAATAAAGTAAAATATGTGAACCCTACATACAAACACCATCACAACTCCAAACGCAATTGGGAATCCACATGTGCTTGTAAGTTAAATCCGACACATACAAAAACTTGTAAAAAGTCAGCCAAGCCTTTCACACCTAAAAGGTTTGAGATATACTTGAAGAGCCAAGCGACGTTTCATCCAGCAGTTATGCCCTACAAAGTATTGATATAATTTCGCCCCGTGACTAACGCCAAGCAATGGATTTCAACGTTGTGTTCCTGTACAAAACATAATGAATAGAACATAAATTACAGTCAATTCATATTAATCAAAGAATTCAAATATATAATAAATAACACTAATAAAGCTTGGCGCATTGACAACGGCGAGCGTGTGGCAAGGGTCGAATCTCCAACCAAGAGGTCATCATGCAATACCGACTGTTTGACAAGTTCAATACAAACAGTAAAGAAAATATGTGGCTTTGCGGTAGTAGATATCTGTCGAAGACTGTGGGGTGTGGCAAATGCCTAAGCAACGGAGAGCGTGCACAAAGGGTAGAACATTTTTTTCAATGCGCCAAGCTTTATTAGTGTTATTTATTATATATTTGAATTCTTTGATTAATATGAATTGACTGTAATTTATGTTCCATTCATTATGTTTTGTACAGGAACACAACGTTGAAATCCATTGCTTGGCGTTAGTCACGGGGCGAAATGATATCAATACTTTGTAGGGCATAACTGCTGGATGAAACGTCGCTTGGCTCTTCAAGTATATCTCAAACCTTTTAGGTGTGAAAGGCTTGGCTGGCTTTTTACAAGTTTTTGTATGTGTCGGATTTCAATACTTTTTTAAGTTTGGCGCTATAGCTACTAGTTGTTAATAAATTCATCGTTAGTAATCCATAACTTAAAACAAGGTTAAATGTTAAATATTTCCTCCGCCACTCGCGCCAATTAAATTTAGGTTGCATTGTTATATTTAATAATTCGTCCACCACTAGCACTCACGACACACGCCAGATATATATTGCCGAAAAGTCATATTTTCTAATTGCTGTTAAAGTAAATTTAAATTATTGTACTTGTCACCGGTATTGACCACCTCTTCTTAGGAGGTTTTTACCACTACCCAACACTTTTCGATAGATGCCTGGCTCGCCGTCTGAGCAATGGTCTGAGACATCGTTCGAGAGAGAGAGAGAGAGAGAGAGAGAGAGAGAGAGAGAGAAGAGAGGGAGAGGGAGAGGGAGAGAGAGAGAGTCTACATGGTAGTTACACTAGCGTGCACCTAAATGTCAAATGTTGTGTTTTTCTCAATTACCCATGTAATCAATTGATGAATAAAACAATACAATACAGGTATTTCAATTATTGGGTTATATTTACCCCATGTGAGTACTGGCGTTAAATAAAAACGCTCGAGTAATGCAGGGTTAAGGTATTCAAAATGTTCCCTTGAGAAAAAAGTACTAACACGTTACACGTTAGGTAACTAAAAAGTTATCGAAAAAGTAACACTATTTTTGTTAGTAACAATGGCAACACTGAATTCTACATAGACCTATATTAAGGTGCGCGGAAGCGCACCGGGCCAAGCCATGCGCGACTCCGCTTCCACTAGCGCCTATTACCCCACGCCTACTTTAGCACTTAACACGGTGTCGCCGACGCGAAACCAAGTGAGATAAAAACCTGCAACTTGCTTCAATCGATGGTCTTTTACTATGAGATGACCCATTTCAAGTTTCATCCCGATCTGCTGATGCGTCTAGAAGTTATTCAGACGTCAAGATCGTTCAAAAATACTTTCTTCTTGGTGTTGGGTGGGTGGCTGGCTGACGAATTATGTATCAGTTTGTGGGCCCTCAATGGATAATGTTAGAGAAGCCAAAATTTGCACCGATGTCAGTCATCTCAGTGGCTATGTGCTTGACAAACGGTAATTGGATTAGATGACCGGAAGCTTAGATAATGCAATTTTTTTATTTTTATAACTGAGATGCTCAAACCTTTTAATTATCAATGAGTGAGATTTTATTTTGAATCATTGTAAATAAAGTAATTTTCTCTACTTGGATGCTAACTTCCATACCGTGTACGTTCTAAAAAATTATTGATATACCATACAAAAATGCAAAAACTTGCAAAAAAAGGGGCCAAGCCGAAAACGAGGAAGATACAAGTGGCTCAACTGCATAAAGTGGTGATATCTAGAAGTGTGGCCAAGCCCATTATTTTGCTTAAAATAATAAATATATTTATTAATTATATAATAAATTAATAATATATCAATATCCATATTATTATCTAACTATAATTATGAAATAAATATGTTAACAAAAATAACATTAACATTAAATAAATTTATTGAAACATTTACATGTGGAAATATCAAAATTAACAGATGCCATTCAAAATTAAAAGCTTGGTCGATGGATTTGGATTGGTTATGTTTTGGTTAGTCAGTAATGACAACCAAGTTAAAAATTCATCGACCAAGCTTTTAATTTTGAATGGCGTCTGTTAATTTTGATATTTCCACATGTGAGTGTTTCAATAAATTTATTTAAATGTTTATGTTATTTTTGTTAACATATTTATTTCATAATTATATTAAGATAATAATATGGATATTGATATATTATTAATTTATTATATAATTAATAAATATATTTATTATTTTAAGTAAAATAATGGGCTTGGCCACACTTCTAGATATCACCACTTTATGCAGTTGAGCCACTTGTATCTTCCTCGTTTTCGGCTTGGCCCCTTTTTTGCAAGTTTTTGCATTTTTGTATGGTATTGTATTTACACAATACTCGGTACTTTACTAAAAATTTGAGTTAAAAATAAATTGAACTCAAATTTGTTCGAACTCACCGCTCTAGAAAAATATAAATATAAAGACAAAGAGCATTTTCCACACAAAAGGTTTGTTTGGTTTACCTAGTGTAGTGTAGACTTGTGTAGTGTAGGTGTAGGCCTTGAAATCAAATTACACTACACTTTACCCAGGATAACCAAACGTTTTTTAAGCTAAACTCTACACTAGATTCGCTCACATCGAACTGTCAAACTAAAAAACATAATAAAACAACAAACAGTACTCTTGAAGGCACTAAATGAGTCAAAATGATAGAAAATGTGTACTATCTGAACGATGAAAAGCTATTTGGAATATAAACTTCAATAGTGCTTATCCTAATTGAGTTTAGAGTACCCTACGCATTTGCCCTCATCACAAAACATAGTGCCACATAAATAAAATACTTCGAATCAGTTTCTAATACGTAATTATAGACTATTAATTGATTTTAAGAGTTATATCGGATTGCCAATGAAAGAATGTGTCATTCATCATGTTTTAAGCTGTTTCTCTTCAAATGTTGCGCCTAAATTTCTACACCTACACTCTACACGACCTCCTAGAGCTCGTGTAGAAATTCTTCACTTTACACTACACGAAGTCAATCCAAACGGCTACACTTTACACTACACTTAATACAAAAACGCTTTTTAGACATTTTGAGCCTACACTAGTGTAAAGTGTAAGTTCGTGTAGCAAACCAAACAAACCTATTGTGTATTTCTCTTGCCAAAAATATTGATGAGGTAAGCCTGCTCTTCCAAGACTACAAATGGCTTGGCTAAGCGGACAAGTCCAAATCGTCTTGAATTCAGTGGTAGTCTTAAATGCATCTACTTCCGTGCTCTCTGCAACAAAAAACATAACAAAGAATAAACTTGGTCCAGAAGAAGCACACACATAATGGCACGGGCAGATGTCAAGTTGGTCCATCTATATCAGCAACATAAATTTATTTAGAGCCTTCACAAAAAATGGAATACCTATTATTGTTTGGTTATTATTATTATATTGCTTCTTTCTTCCCCTTCGTCAAATGAAGCCATATTACGTTGTCCAATCAACCATTAAATTTTTTCTTTGCATAACTTGATTTTACCATGGAAACCTTTTGTGATGCTCAGTAGCCAATTGCTACAAATAATTTGTGTTATTGACTTATTGATAATGATAGAGCCATCAGCCAATAATGAAGGCCTAGGCATACTTTAAAATTTTTAGTAGCTATACCAGTAACAGGTTTTTTATTTCTTTCCAGGACCACATCTTTTAAACCGCATGTTCGCTCTACCTTACAATACACATAACTCTCGGGCCATGACATCTTCTCCTGTGATGGGCTTCATCGCAGTGTAAGTATTCATTTCCTTCTCATAATGTATGCTTTACATAATTTTGGTGTGTTTTCCTCCTTCATAAACATGTTTAAACTTTAAACCATTTAGCTAAAAGTCTTGTTGTAGCACATGTACTTATGTTCACTTGAGCAATACATTTTCAGCCTTTTCATAATATAATTACAGTATTAAACCCAGTAAACTTACTAAACAATATACAATTTCACTGACCCCTCAAAAAATTTAGCTCCAATGTTTTTTTGTTTTGTTTTTTTTGTATTTTTGTCTGTTTGTTTGCTCTCTACCGGGCAAACGGAATATTCGATCTTGATGAAAAATGGAGGGGACCTTCGAAATCTCTGAACTTAGTCATGCTACGTTTTTGGGTATAATCGAAGAAATATTTCTCATGAATATCATGCTTTTACGATTTTTTCGATTTTTAGTGCGATATTTTCGTGACATTTGGGCCGATTTTGACCAAACGGGTAGGGTTACAAAGTTAGTATTTAACATGGACATTAAGGTAATGGTGATGTATTGCCTTTTGAAAGAACAAGTTGAAAAAGTTAGCCAGAATCCATAGGCTAGAATAAAGGTTTTAATATTATGTGTTTTTTAGGTATATAATAACATTTAACAAGTAACAATAGAAACTTGACTACAATCACCTACAATGCGTTCAAAAAGCACTTGCAAAAGTAAAGAGATCCCACGCAAACTAAAAACTTTCAAAAAAGCTCATCCATCAACGTGACTAAAAAAAGCGTTCGCGAAGCGGCCTAGTATTGTAGAATGCCAATCGGCTGGAGTATTGAGTGTAAGGATAGGATCCAATGCTTACCTTCGAGAAGTGATGGAGGCTGCCGAATTTGTATATAGGTAAATAGAAACATGAAATGATATGTACACTGTACACACTACATAATACGTGTTGAAACGTTTAGTGTTTTTTGTTGTACCATTTCATGTTTCTATTTATCTACAAATTCAGCAGCTCCATCACTTCTCGAAGGTAAGCTGTTGGATTCTATCCCTTAATACATATTCGGATAATTTATGTGAGATGTTTGTGTTTGCAGTGCTTTCTGGCATTTTGTTTTTGAGAGTTATCACAGCACGAAAATGTAGCTCGTTGTATATTTTTTGACTCCTGTAAATTTTTTTAAGAAATCAAAAACAATTACTCCACAATATGTGCAATTTTGTGAAGTTGATAATAGCCAGTCTTGGGGAGGAATGCGTTTCTTTTCCAGGAACTTAAATAATTGGAACGCGCTTTCCTTTTCTTACATCAGGAACTTATAACGTAAAATGTTACTAGTATTTCAAGGGAACTTGATACGAATTTAATGTTCATTAGGGCGCGGCTATCGCGGCCTTATAGGTTCTTTTTGCCATCGTAATCCCGCCAAATTCCGGTACCTTATTGTAAACTACATTTTTAAAATGTCTTTAACTTCCTGTGTTTTCGAAAATGACTCCCTCCCCTTGTCAGATTCTGAGTGGTAGAAGCGGACAGATTCCTTGAGAAAATTTTTGGCCGTGTTATCTATTTATCACTTTACTAAATAACGTTTAGATTGGAGAATGGTTGACAGTCTGTCAATAAGCCTGTCAACCCTTCTCCAATCTGAAGTAAACTAGCTAGTAGGCCTTTTCCAACACTTCAAAAAAGTAACTAAATAAAAGCAATGATAAATTAACTCCTGTCACATTTATTGGTATTAAAATTACAATTAGTTTGAAAAAGGCCAACCGTCTAGTTTAGTATAGATTGGAGAAGGGTTGACAGGTTGGGAAAGCATAGAGAACATAAAGAACATAAAGCCCAGTCTGAAGGGCTGGGGGTGACAAAACTTTTCACCTGCTGATGACAACTGCAGCTAATTTAAAGTTGTTTGTTCTCTGTGCTTTCCCAACCTGTCAACCCTTCTCCAATCTATACTATTATTATTTAAATTAGTTGTTTTATAAGGAACATAAAAAGAACTAAGTTCCTTTTAAGGAACGTCTCAGTTCATTTTTTTAAAAGGAACGGGAACTTGGGTCAGTTCCTTTTTAAACAGCTAAGTAACTTAACTTTTCGAAGTTCCTTTTTTGGGGGAAACTGAGACTGATAATAGCATCCTACAAAATTCCTCAATGCTCTCCTTAATTCAAACTAATACTAATACAACCTTAATGGACTTTTTAGCTCTATCACAAATGTATAACAGAGTGAGAACCAAAGCAAGATGCAGATTGTTTGTGTAGGTGTGGCATCGTCACATCCAAGGTTCTCTAAGTTCAAACTAATAATAAGTATTAAGCCTTAAGATAACTCAAGCGTATCTCTATGTGAGACCAAATATTTCAAATTTGGCCTTACACACTAATAATAATTATTATCCATGCTCATTTCCAACAATGTCGGGTTGAGTGGTGTTCTTCAAACCAATATCTAGGGCACAAAACAGCTTTGTGCCCTGGTTGGCGGGCTCAGCGTCTCTTCATCCTGCATCTGCTTTTCACCAATTTCCCCCACCCTACCCTCTCCTCCCACGACTTCACTCCCATCACCTGGTTCCACGATTCACTAGGCACAATAATATGAAAAGAAGAACTGGGCATCCTGGACTATTCTTCAAAATGTTCAGGATTAAAGTTTGAAGAGGAACATGGAAATGCAACATATGGAGGGTTGGACAGAAAAGTGATGCTTATTCTGGAGCTTTGTTATTATTAAAGAATAATACCTGCATTTCTTTTTCTGGTAATTACTTGTTGAGACACCCCCCCCCCCCATTCCGCTTGGGCCTGGGGTAGAATTTGGCTCAGAGTATGGCACTATTAATCTTAAAAGGTGATGAAAGAGATACCCATCTCGCAAACATTAGCTAGTATGTAGTTGTAGGGTAATATATATCTCCCCGAAACTGGAGGCGGCTCTGAAAGTCAGTTTCATGGGCCTCTCCCCCTTCCCTTGATGACCTACGCAACGATGACAACACAAATGATGACAAAGACGACGACCACAACGTGAGAACCCCCCTTTTCCTCCCCCTACTTGTGGCTGGTTTTGACCAGCATGACTTTCCTTCCCACATCCCCTAGGCTAAAGTGGCGCATTATGATCCAACGGTGGATGCGCCCTTAATCCGAATAATCCTAAACCTACTTGTTGAGCTGTATGGATTTGTTTTTAATTCTACTTTTTTAATAATCTTTTCTGCTACGTATAGAATATTAAATAATTTTTTAGAGGTAATATGGTAACCTTGATCTTAATGACTTAGGTTGTTGATTTAAAAGAATTCATTTTATCTTATTAAAATTTGTATTTCATAACTTACGGTAGTGTGTGCGTGGGATGAAATTATAGTAAGAAAGTAGATAAACTATGGTAAGGATTTGTTTTCACTCCACAATAACTTATTGCTTTCTTTTCAAAGCTGCTTCTTAGCTTCTTGGAACACGTGGCCACCCAGAGGATTTGGTAATCACTTTGTTTTTGTGCTTGCTTGGTTTTATGCATGATCAATGTTAGCGGAAATAGTGGCTGGTTTATTCTGGTGGCACATTACATTTTTGTATGCAAAATGCATGGGTCCCGGACAATGACTTCTTTCAAATGAAACTATTTATACTTACCTACCTAGTGATGTAATTCCGGAAATATTTCCGGTGGCGGGGGGGGGGGGGGGGGGGGGAGATGAATGGTAACTTTAGGCTCCAGAGCTGTCTAAAGGGTATAAAAACCTCAATTTGAATTGGCAGATAATATGGGATAGCCCTTTTCACCTGAGGCACAAAGTTACAACTAGATTAAAAATATTTTTGAAGAATATCATGAAAGAGCAGATTTTTTTATTTTTTATTAACAGACATTTTTAACAAATCTTGCACTAATCTACCAATATTTTTAGCTAAATGCTCCCAAGATAAGAGAGTACACTTTCTCTTAAAAAAAAAAAAAAAAAAAAATATGGAAAAAACATTTCCGTTTCCAGGAAATATTTCCATTTTACATCCCTATACTTACCACTAAACATGATAATTTTTTTAGTCGTTTTGCAAATGACAGTTATTCATTATGTAATATACTAATAATCTAATATAGCAATGACACAAATATTTATTATTATTTATTTTACATATTGTTGCAAGTGATCGTTTCAGTTTGATTACGATTTACGAAATAGTATATAATTTATTGTCTTTTAATTGCAACCTAGAGCATATTATAAGATGCTTTCTGCAACTTCATCAATATTCTATTGACTCAGTCTAAGGCTGTATTTAGACGCTCTAATGTTGGACTTGATGGAAAGATTAGAAGGTTATTTACACGGTTCAAATTGCATTGTTCAATGATTTCAAAGAAAGTCAGAGCTACCGAAGATTTGTCTAGATTAAAATGTATTTTGTATAGAAAACATCATTAAAACTGGAACTCACTTTGCACCAATAATTAAAATGTAACATAAAAATGCGACTCGTGTGCATAAGTTGCCGCCGCAATGTTCAAGGCGTATTAGCGTGAAATACCGTATTGTGCCGAATATAAGCCGACCCTGAATATAAGCCGGCCCCCTAACTTTTCTTGTTGTAATATAAATAAAACAATGCATAAGCATATGCATATATAAGCTTGTAAGGGACTTTCACACTTAAATAATGAAAAAAGGGTAGGCTTATATTCAGGACAATACAGTAATTATTATTTTATTATTATTATTTCTTTATTCATAATCAAAATCAAAATATACATTTCCATTCCAATTATGAAAAGGTTGAAGAAAGCGAACCTTAGGCTCATTCACACTGTTGTGCGTTCTGCAACCAATAATAACACTAAGAACTATAACTAAGACATAAGATTCATAACACTAACTCAACTTATATGAACTTTGATACAGACAATATTAAGAGCATGAAAATTCGATAAAAAGAAAAGAGAAGAGAGCATGGTGATGTGTGGCAGTGTTACAATTAGTTATGATGACTTATATCTAACAAGGCGTAGTACAGATAATAATCCATAATCAAGTCCATTTGATGCAGGGTCGTCGTAAAAGGGCATGCAATCACTGGGACTTGATGTTATCGGAATGTGCTGTTAATTTTGTGCTTGAACTCCTTGTAAGGCAGAGACCTCACTTCACAACTTAGCGAATTCCAGACCGATGCACATCTGAAGTACAGGGACATTTGATAAGCTGTGGTGCGTGCCCGCGGAGGTCTAAGCGTAAGTCCTTTCTGGTTTCCGCGTCCCAAGGTCACTGTGCGCTGCACTGGAGTTAGGCGCTCCAGTGGGTCGAGATCGATGCAACCACTGAGGCATCCCTTGAGGAAGATTGCGTCACATCTTCTGAAGAAGTTTGAACAGTATTGAGGGTTGATTTGTATCCGTATATGGCCTTTATTGCACGGTTCTGAACAACTTCCAGTTTGTGAATGTTCTCTTTGGTTGTTGGGTGCCAAGCTGGAGATCCGTAGGCCAATTTAGATCGAATTAAAGAAAGGTAAACGGAGCGTAGAACATTTGGATTACAGTCTCTGAGATTTCTAAATACAAACCCTACAAGCTTCGAGCACTGTGATCTTACTATGTCTGTATGCAGATTCCAGGACAGGTCTTTAGTTATGTTGATTCCAAGGAGTTTTATGCTATTGCTTGTTAGTAGTTTCGATCCGTTTATGTGGTAATCAGTGATAACTGGGTCTGATGAGCGGGTTATACGAATAAAAGTAGACTTATTGGGATTCAGGCACATACCATTGTTTGAGCACCAAGAGGATATTGCGTCTAGATCGCATTGTAGATCTATGGAATCGTCGTGTTCGGATATAGCTTTGTAGATAGTGCAGTCATCCGCGTACATGGCTATCTTTGAGAGGACACACGCGGGAAGGTCCATCATGTACACAATGAAAAACAGGGGGCCAAGTACGGACCCCTGAGGCACCCCAGAGGTGACATTGGCATCTGTCGATGAACATCCGTCGTAGACCACTCGTTGGCATCTACCAGTAAGAAAACCTGTGCACCACTTGAGTAGGTTACCTTGTATCCCATAGTTCTCAAGTTTCCTGAGTAACCGAGTATGTGGGACT
This sequence comes from Sweltsa coloradensis, assembly GCA_024449915.1. Classification (NCBI taxonomy): domain Eukaryota; kingdom Metazoa; phylum Arthropoda; class Insecta; order Plecoptera; family Chloroperlidae; genus Sweltsa; species Sweltsa coloradensis. The sequence continues at coordinate 627,251 of JAMZAV010000100.1, forward strand.
CGGTCAAAAGCCTTACTCATATCTAATGAAATCACATCCACTTGCTTTATCGCCTTTTGGTCCAGATCATGTTGCCAGTCCTCAATAACTTTAGCTAACATGGTGGCACACGATCTTCTGGGAAGAAATCCATGTTGGTGTTTATTAATTATTCCGCTTTCTTCAAGGTGCTGGACAATTGACATGTTTACTAATTTTTCCAATACTTTACATAGAACAGATGTGAGCGCGATTGGTCTGTAATTGCTGATGTCTACTTTATCTCCAGATTTGTACACAGGCACAATATTTGCGGTTTTCCATTGAGTTGGGAAGGTCCCAGTAGACAGAGATACATTAAAAAGGTACGTGATCGATGGGGCGACAGCTGCTGCACATTGTTTCAATATCCTAGTAGGGATTTCGTCAGGACCAGTCGCTGCACCTAATCGCAGACTACGCAATCTCAGCAGTACATCATCTTCGGACACATATACGTTATTTAGAGGAAGATGACTAGCAGGACCGGGAGTTTCGCTGTAGACTTCATCGATGTTTTCCGGGGCGGGCGAGAAGTTGTCTTTGAATTTGGCATTGAAGGCTTCGGCAATTTCGATGGGTTTTGTTATGGTTTTTCCATTGATGGTGAAGTGTGCAGGGGAGGAGCTTCCTTGTTTACAATGGATATACTTCCACAGTTGTTTGCTGTTATTCTCGGTCCCAAGTTTCCAGATGTAGTTTCGGTGGGCGTGGCGTATTGTTTTTTTCGTCTGCCTACATACCTCCAGATATTTGTTATGTGCTAACTCTGTCTGAGTTTTCTTCCATTTCTTGTAAAGCCAGTCCCTTTTTTTAATTAGTTTCACTATGTCATTGTTGATCCATGGAGCGCGGCGTTTTCCCTTTACTTTGACAGTTGGAATAGCCTTGTGAACACAGGTCCAGAATACCTCTTGCCACTCTTTCCAAAGCCTATCAATGTTATTAGAATCAGTCAATGTTGGTAAGTCCTGAGACAGATATTGACATAATTTATCCCAGTCTGCCTTTGCGTAATTTAGAACTGATTTGTTGATTAGCTTTATTTTTGGAGAGCGGATTGTAAGGGTAGTCATAATCGCGTGGTGGTCACTTACTCCGGGGATAACACTGACAGATGAGACTAATGAGGGGTTGTTACAGAGTACAATATCTATTATTGAGCAGGTGGTGGTTACTCGTGTAGATTCAGATACATGCTGGCTGAAGTGTAGGTCTTGGAATGATGTTAGAAATTCGCAGGCTAGGTTATTTCTTGGTATTGCCGATCCGCTGATAGACCAGGAGATGTCTAAGTTAAAATCACCTAATATAAGGGTCGCGTGGTGGTCCTTAAGTGAAGTTTATGCAAGGTTGAGAGACGTTATTAACTCTTTATTGTTATGTTCATTTGAGTTGGGAGATCTGTACGCTGACCCGCAAAGAATTTTCTTTTCACCTATTTGTATTTCCGCCCAGACTATCTCTGCACTCGTTTCAAGATTGGTTCGTCTTACAGGTTGAAGTTCCGGTTTAATAGCTAAAATAACACCACCCCCTGGTTTCCCACACCTGTCTTTCCGAAATACGGTGTAGCAGTCTCCGATGACTTCAAGGTCCCCTACGGAGTCGTCAAGCCATGATTCACTAACACAAATGATGTCTGCATTATGGGTTGCAATCCAGGCTTCAATTATAGCTCGTCTCTTCACATTCTTAAGACTACGTGAATTAAACGAGAGAACGGAGATATTGTGGTTAGCTGAATTAATCGGTTTTCGCGCTTCGATGAATGACGGGTCTTCTTCACTGTCGATACTGAACAAAGAATCCGAGAGATTTGGAAGTGAGCAATACCAGCAAGTCCACGTGCTTGTCTTCCTAGAGATTTGTTTGTAATATGCAGGGCTGAGTTTCGCACACGTACGATGAATGTTTCCTTGACACGAGGCGCATTGTATGAAAAGCTGATTTTTCCGTCCGACGGACTTGCACATCATGCATGGAGGGGACGGCGTCGCAGATGGAGTGTCTGCTGAGATGTCCGCTGACCCGGACGGTACGCCACTGGAGCGCGGCTGGGGGTTGTTCCTCCTCGGGCCAGGGTTTAGTTGAACGTCACCTGCCAGAGCGATGAGTAATGCACCGACACTCCCCCATGCTACCGGAAGCCTGGCATACCGCGTGCGGCCGCCTCTTTGTCGCCGTAGTGACCGTGATTTTTGCCGAGCCCATCGCGGCGCGGGGGTGAGGGCTGAGACAAGTCCGGTGTTGTTCGTGAGTGCATTGCAGCATAGTGTAGATGCAGTGATTAGGCATTTACATGACACCAACATACCTTCTGTAGGATATCCATGTACCAACGCCGCGTCGTAGATGTTATGATGCACTTCACTCACTTTACACATTAAAACAGTAACTCTGATTAGGAGAAAACTAATTAAGTACCGGAGCGACCCACTCCTCACCCCCGCACTTGCCGCCATCTTGGCGCAGCTAAAACAAAATAACCTTGTTTTTATTTCCAACCAAACACCCCTCAACAATAATACATGGGTTTTAAAATGTAAAAAAAGTTAAGAGGCTACCTAACTTCTTACCACTTCACGCCACGCTAGCTGCCTACTTATACGCAATCAGCTGAAGATTACTATATAATGTTTTGATCATCAATATGGATAAGTGCTACAATAAAATAATTGTTAAACAGTCTTTAAACCTGCTTTTATTTTATGTAAGAATTGTTATTTGCGGACAGGACGACTCCGGACGACTGTGTGTTGCACTGTGTAAGAAGTGACGCGTTTAACGATACTATACTAGTAAACAATCGAGACCTCTAGCGACCGAAAGCTCATGATCGCCCACATAGCTTTCGATCGTTCAGGCTAATGATCGATATCTAGACAAAGTTACATGATCGCACTGCAGTTCCTTTTTAAGCAGACGGAACTTTACTTTTCAAAGTTCCCTTTTTGGGGAACTTATCCAAGACTGGTCTGGTACAGAGCTAACAGACAAAATATTGTACAAAAAAATATAGAAAAATTGTTTCAGAACAATCTTCATGCAAAATATTTCTTCGATTGTACCCGAATTCTTAGCACATCTAAGTTAAAGAATTTCAAAGATCCCTAGAAAATACCATCATGATGAGAGTTAGCCTTGTTCAGCAGAGAGCGAACAGATAGATAAAAATCAATATATTTTTCTCATATTATCCAAATTCAAAACTATAGGGCCTACCAGAGACATTTTTCTGGACCGCAATAAAAATTTTCAGGAGCATCCGGACCCCAGTAGAAAATACTTGCCGACCTCTGTACTATGTTAAAGGACATCACAACCCTAGGGTTTCCAGGAATGTAAATAACCTAATTTTTTTTCATGAATTATGCAGAAAACTAGAAGTTGCTATCTAGTAACAGTAAGTAATGACACACGATTTAATAGCAACAATAATAGTGGATGCGCAGCCACTAATCATGATAAACATTGCGCACTCTTCACGTCCTTGCAGACGGCACGTTTTTTCGAGGTTAAGGTCGTCAAGCCAAGGGTTGTGCCTAGGGCTGGGCTGTTTCTTTTATATTGCCACAGCTCAAAATATTGTAGGCCTGTAGTCTTAGTATTGTTTTAAATCTACATTGGGATACAAAGTTTGGTATTTCTTTCTCAGGTATCCCATCAAAAATCCAGATCTTCTAAACTTTCGGTGCCCTTGCAAACATGTTGACAGCCGATTTAAATGCAAATCTGTTCCAATTGAAAAGCTTGTCAAAGTAAGGAGTAAAATATTTAATCTACCTGTAAGGTTAAATTTAAATTAAGTTAAAATTTATTTAAATTATAAAATATAAATTAAAGTTAAATTGCACAATCAAATTAATTAGTGCCAATTAATTTTAATGTTTGCATGGACTAGTTGCACTTTGAAACAAACAACAATTTGAGAAAAATCATAAGATTTAATTTTTTTACCTACATTTTGACAATATACTGTATCATTATGATTTTAACGTATAAACTTAATAAATTACAATATTCTACAATAAAATGGCATAATGTACGTGTTTGGATCAAACCGCAACAAATCACAACTTTTGATTCAAAATGCAACTTTTGTAAAATTGAATTGATTAAAAAGGTGATAACACATTTTTTTCAAGACAATGTTCCACTTTATCTTTAAAGTAGATTTATTTTACTATTTATGATAAAAAATAAATAGTTTGTATATGTGCAGAAGAGCTTTTTTCAGTTTTTCCTGTTTTACTCATTTTTTTAATGTTTTGGACTAGTTGTGTTTTGAATCTAAGCTCCTCGTCTGTTAACTTGAATATTCAAGACCCATTTTAACAACAATTGCCACAGTATTAATTTGCCTTGTGACCAAAGAAAACCTTTAACAAATCGTCCATTTGGAAAAACCGTGGACTTTCCAAATTCTTGTTTTGAAAAATGTTGAACCCATCTCAACCATCCCTTCATCTTCATAACATTTGCTCTTGCAACAATTTCTGAGTATGTGTATTATACCTTGTTTACTTTTACAATCATTTTACAGTATGTGGCTAATGTGAAATTGGGCAGATACTTTCTTTCACTTAAAACTTGCTACACTGGTACAAAATCTGATTCAGGTAATTTATAGTTTTCTAAATGCATAGTTTGCTGTAGTAATTACATATTACTTGTGCAGTAACTAACAGTTATGGTCTAAGTACATTTTAACTTGTGGTTGCTGGTGTGTCTCAAGTGTTTCAAGGTGAAGGAATGCTTGGTCGTGGCTAAAGTGGGCCCAACGAAAGAATGCAGATGGCTCGAAATTGTTTTCCCAACATAACAACTTTGTCAACTCTATTCACACTAGCTCAGCGTGGATCTAGCACACGGAAGAACTCTGTAATCTAGCACAGATAATTTTTGCTTGCGTTGGTAAAATATATTTCTCTTTCATTCACAAAGGCGACATTCCATTTACCACGCATTCATACAACCCCCACCATCTGCATTCTTTCGTTGGAGCAAGTATATTAGATACTGTAACCACAATACAAACAAAATTATTTCTGTTTACGCTTACATATTCACTTTCACATGTCTGATTTAATTTGATCTAATTTTAGTCACAATATTATTTTTCTCATTTTGTTCCTTGACAAAATAGAGCAAGTTCTTGCTTTTGCAAGTTGATTAGTGTTTTGGACTTTTGGCCTTGTGGAATAACTGCCACCATTGATCCAATGATTTAAAGAAATGTGCAAAAGTTTGTTTAATTCAATGACATTAATTGTATCTAGGTAATTCGTATGCAAACCAATTATGGAGGAGTTTTCGTAACTTTAAAGCAAAATCTCGCATTGCCACTTTGGCCATCTTTAGGATTTACCTGAATGTGGTACTACTATAATGAATGTACTTAGCCGTACTTACAATGATGCCTCACTTTGAATATTTGTCACTGCATAGGCTGGTCTTGGGAGTGATCTGGATATGATATTGTATTTAGTATTGTATGTGGGCTGTTTGGTGTTGTATTTTCTTCTAGAATGGGCTTTAGCTTTGACATTTTACGTGTATTGTATTTTGTAGGCCCTCCTAGTGTTAGTACTATAGATGAGTTGAAACTTGTGTACAGTATCAGTAATCAGAAGATTTCACGTGCTTGAACGGACACGGTAGTCCCAGAAACTCTTGATTACAAATTAATATGTCACCATAGGCTTAAATCCTTTTAATTGAATAATGATACTAATTTGAAATTTATTACTTGGGTATATTTTTCAAGCAAATAGGTACCTATCTTTATAGTTTAATGTGTATTGACTCCAAAAACATATTAAAATAATTTATAATGTAATTTTGTTTAGAGCTTTACTCCGCAATTGGTGTGATATGAAATTAAAGTTATAGGCTACTATCTCTCATTACTGTACTGCTACATGTTGTAAATAAGTTGCAATGAAGTACGAGTATGATCCCCACTTGTGTTCTTACAGCTGAAGTGCTATTCATTTAATTAAAGTTTTATCATCAATGATTATTGGTATTGTACTACTGTATGTTTCAATGAGTATGACCACCACTGCCTACTTTTTTCCTACTTTTTTCAGAGAGACTACTTTTAGCCTACTTTTATGGCGATAATGACTAAAATGCCACTTTTTCCTACTATTTTAGACCAATGCTTGGTTCGTAAATTGTTTTATCTGCCAATTTCTGGTTACCTATTTTGATGTTTTTGTTTAAATTTATTTATTTAAATTCCAAAATTTTGATTTTGATTCATCATTAAGAGTCTTTCACTAGACAAATATGACCTTGACATGCCCGTAAGCACTCAAATTTAGATATACAATGCTCTGGAGAAAAATTGAAACGACATACGTGAATTCTAAAATGCACAAAACGCAGATATTTTTAAGAACATTTAACAGAATTGCTTTATGTAATAAACCTTACTATTCACCATTGTTAAGCGTAAAGTCAACGCGATGGGAGCAACCTCTTCTTTTTCCCGTTGCGTCAACTTCATGCGTAACAATGGTAGGCTATGTAGTAGGGTTTATTACACACATCAATTCTGTTTGTTGCATATTGTTCAGCATAAAAATATCTGTCTTGTGCATTTTAGAATTCTCGTATGACGTTTCAATTTTTCTCCAAAGCATTGTACATCTGAATTTGAGTGCTTACGGGCGTGCCGTGTACATGTCAGCTCGTGAACACTCTTAATTCAAAATTGCCGCTTATTTCCTAGGGAGTGTCAAGGCAGCCCCCTGCACCAACCACAGTTACCTTATGATTATGCATCAAGAAATTAGAAATCACACCAGCGGAAGGTGTTACTACTTAATACCACCGATCGTAAATACAAAAACAACAACAACACAGCATGGCGAGTGTAAAATGTCTACGACGGCAACACTGATTATGAAATTATAAATATATAACCATTTTTCTCAATTCGATCATTCATCAATCATCATCCATCCCTGTACCTATTAATTTTAAAATCATGTGAACAGCCTACTTTTTAATGTCACTTTTTTATGGGTAGCCTACTAAAAAGCCTACCTTTTTTTTACAAAATAGACTACTAATCCTACTTGTTAGATATAAGTTGAGAGGTTGATACTTGATAGATTTGTGTACATAATTAGCCTTAGATATACTATAGCTTAGATATAAGTTGAAGGGTTGATACTTGATAGATTTGTGTACATAATTAGCCTTAGATATACTATAGCTTAGATATAAGTTGAGAGGTTGATACTTGATAGATTTGTGTACATAATTAGCCTTAGATATACTATAGCTTAGATATAAGTTGAAGGGTTGATACTTGATAGATTTGTGTACATAATTAGCCTTAGATATACTATAGCTTAGATATAAGTTGAGAGGTTGATACTTGATAGATTTGTGTACATAATTAGCCTTAGATATACTATAGCTTAGATATAAGTTGAAGGGTTGATACTTGATAGATTTGTGTACATAATTAGCCTTAGATATACTATAGCTTAGATATAAGTTGAAGGGTTGATACTTGATAGATTTGTGTACATAATTAGCCTTAGATATACTATAGCTTAGATATAAGTTGAGAGGTTGATACTTGATAGATTTGTGTACATAATTAGCCTTAGATATACTATAGCTTAGATATAAGTTGAGAGGTTGATACTTGATAGATTTGTGTACATAATTAGCCTTAGATATACTATAGCTTAGATATAAGTTGAAGGGTTGATTGAGCGAGCGTAGCGAGTGTCTCCACTTGACTCTTATGGCTCGAATGTCTGTTTTTTTTTTTTTTTCCTGTTACTGCTTCGATACAGGTCTTACCGTTTCTCTGATCGACCTGAAATTTTTCACACATGTACATAGGCTACCACCTAGGCGGGTTGCTGTATAGTTTTTGAACAAAATCCGATCGTTGGATATAAAAAATAAAAAATAAAATAAAAAAATAAAAATGTTCCGATCGTTATGAAATTTTGCAGTGTCAATAAGTACAACATTCTCTCCTATTTTACAAATTTTCAGCTAAATCGGTCAAGACCTTAAGTAGTGTAGATAGAAATTACATTTTAACAAAAGTAACGTTACCATGGCAACGAAAAGTCGCACGAGAATCACTATGCACTGCCACCTAGAAGTAATCAAAATACAATCGAGGAAGCAGTGTATTATTTGTTATCAAAGAGTTAAAATAGTTTTCCCAAAGAAAATCAGTTGTTCTGAATTGGCCTTGTCGATTCTGGCGTTGATCCGTGGGTGATCACACTGTCCATACCACTGATTGCTATATTTCCTATTAATAATATCGATCTTTGGTTGGTTATCGCTCACTCGTCGATTGCGTCGGGGCCTACAGGGTTGGCTTGGTCGCTTTGATTTACTGTCCCCCACTGAAAATCATTTATATAACTGAGTGGGTAGACTCTAAATCCATTTTTTTAAATTTTTTATTTAAATGATGTCAAGGTCCTCTAGATGGCGGTGGATTTTATCCATTCTCTCCTATTTTACAAATTTTCAGCTAAATCGGTCAAGACCTTAAAGACTTATTGGTATGTAACATTATGGGAATGTCGTACTCGGGTCGTGTTGCACGTACCGGTGCTCGCTCAACAACGCGACGGGACTTTAGCGTTTTCCTAGTACTTGATAGATTTGTGTACATAATTAGTCTTAGATATAGCAAAGCCTGCATGTTTGACTAAAACTTGGTTCTGCACAAAACCTCTTGGTTCTTTTACTTAGTTGGCATTTGCCCTTTGCCAATATAATATGTAAAGTATCATAAAATGTCTCTAATGTGAGTCTGTAGATGATATTAATTAGTGTTGTTTTCGGTAAAATGTTCCTGGCAATTACTGTTTGTAGTTTTAGTTAAATTAATTCAATTATTTATAAATCTGTTATTTGTTGTTTCCTCATTCATTTCCTTGTGTGATAAATTAGTCTGTAGTAACCAAGGAAGGTATTGGAAAACTTATGGGTCAGTTGATGTGTTTAATATAAACTTGAAATGTGTTTATATTATATTATGAAGAAATAAAAATTATGCAGAATAGTAATGCCCTCCTGTACAGATAAAACTCAAGTTATTTGTAGCATGACAAAATAGTAGCATCTACATAATATGTAGTATGGTATTAAACTCTTCATCCATAAATAGAATATGCTATGAGATTAAATTTTGTGTCCTTGAAATTGAAAGGGACCAAAACTAACTTGTAGAAAATTATGCTTTTTATTTTCTGATATAGTACCGGTAGTTCAAATGCCTAGCATTCAACCATTGAGTATAGAATTCAACTCATGAATGAATTACAAAAATCTAAGTATTTTATTTGCATTATTATTAAATTCTTTGGCATAATGTATGGCTATTCGGTAGGGTAATTGTTATAAAAGCCACCAATAATGGTACATATTTATCAAGATCGTAAAATAGTAAATCTCTTGTTTTCATATGTAGGTAATCTGAGTATTAGAATATTATTATTCCTTATACTACTTCTCTTTTAGTTCTGTGACATGTCCTGGTTCTTATCTTGTATCTGAAATCGAACTCAGTACCTCTCTACTACTTCCAGTGACGTGCTGACCTTATAAGGTCAGTAGCAATTGCTCCTGGTCCAAGGGGGTGGGTGGGGTGTCCCCGGAGGAGACCCCCACCACAGGGATTCACCTACCCATAAATAGACGTCTAATAGTCAAAATATAATGATTCTTCTATTGTATAGTCAGAAATGATGCAAACATAATAGGGCTATGCGTTTTTATGTCTAACGTCTATAACTAGGAAAACGCTCATGTCGTTGTTAGACGAGTGATCGAGCCATGTGTTGAGTACCCGGTAACATTCGCTTTCCTCCCCCTACCTAAGGCTGGATCTAGACAGCATGGGTCTTTCCTCTCTAACCTAGGGATGCAAATGTTCCCGAGTACTCAACACATGGCTCGCTCACTCGTCTATTGAAGCGCAGGTCCAAATAACGTTGCAAGCTGCATTTACTCAGGAAGCATAAACAAAGAGTGGGTTGTTATAGAGGCCGGTTTAGAATCAGAAATACTGTCTTGTAGGGAATAAAATCACCTCAGGTGACACAGTAAATAAGTATGTAACATGAAAACGTAACATATATTATTCCGTGAAAGAGCTGTTGAAAAAAATAACTAAATTTTAATTAATTTTTCCATTACTTGTGAGGTCTAGGTCTGGGCTTGTCCATGTATTACATGGTCTAGGTTCGGGATTGTCTATACTTCCCATGGAATAGGTCCGGAATTGTCCATATCTCCTGTGGGATAGGTCCAGGATCGTCCATTCCTCCCGTGATCAAGGTCCAGGATTGGCCACACGTCCCGTGGGATAGGTCCTGGATTATCCATGCCCCCTTGGATAGGACCGGGATTGTCCATTCCTCCGGTGGGATAGGTCCGGGTTTATCCATGCCTCCCGTGGGCTAGTTCCGGGATTGTCCATGCCTCCCGTGGCCTAGGTCCTGGCTTATCCGGAACTCCTGTGGCCTATGTAGCCTACTGGAACATTCCGTGTGTGTGTGTGTGATGCACCGGTTACTCCTCGTGATCCAGTATCGACTCGTATCCACCAGCCTTCTGGCTGCTGACGAGCGTAGCTGACGAGTGACGAGAAATCTTTTCCACATATTTTAAACATATTTCATAACTCATTTTTGCCTCAGGTAAACCCTGACCCTGTGACAACACTGGGCATGTGTACGAAAGTTTATCGTGGCTTAACGTTGCAAACAAATTGTGGCAACTATTGCTTTTCATATATTAGTTGGTTTATATTTATGTTAACTATTTCTTTTGCGTAGCTCAACTGCTTAATGCCAAGCCGTCGATATAACATATCAGCAATGTATTTGCTTATCACGCAATAGTTCGGGGTTCGATCCCTGTCAGAACTAACTGTTTTCACATTTTGAAACTCATATACTATTGCCGCGTTAATTTTTTAGGAGTATAACATTTTTAAATTTTAATCATGCACGCCATTACAGTTTTGAGCTTTTAATTTCAGCAATTGACACTTATTTTATTTTATAAATTAGTGACCTATATCCCAATGACACGTGTAGCTGCTACATATAGAGGATATAAGTTACAAACAATACAAATTAAAAACTATAATATAAAATATCAATGAAAATAAATACATAGAACTACAGATAATAATATACTACGAAACTGAATGAGTTGGGTTTAGAAATTCGTCAATGGAATAAAAAGATTTCTCCAGCATGTACATTTTATGTATTTTATTTATTTATTTCCACGTCGATCATATTATTTATTTTATTTCATATGCACAGTCTGACAGTAAATAATAATAATAATAATAATAATAATACAATTGACGCGCCCTTATACCAACTCAAAACCCTATCATTTATACCTTATTATAGTCCCCCCCCCCCCCCCCCCATAACATGCGCAAAAGCGACCAATCCCGTCTGGTGAGTGTTGACGTCAGAGCTGACGAAGATTACGTCGTCTGCTCACCGCTGGTGCCCTGGTGGCAGTGTTGCCAGACGTGCCATAATTATCGTTTTATGCCATAATCTAGGGTGTCATTCGATAATCGATAGTGCATGTGCCATAGTGACTAAATATGCCATAGTTTTAGATGTAGTGCCATAATTAGGGTAATTTGTGCCATTTTTTATACAAGTCTATAAAAAATCAAATTTCTCAAGTTATTATTCATATATATTTGAATTTATTCGTTGTTTTGTTGAATTCAGACAGTCAATTTGTGTGTTATCTCTTTAACCTAGTTTGAAAGACGCGCTGACGGTGATTAACATTTGGTAACACTGCGTCATGTGAGTCGATCGATCGATCAGCATCATGTGAGTCGATCGATCCGAGTATTCTCACCCTCGCGCCGCGCCGCTGCCATGTTCATCTGACAGTCAATTCACGATTTTCACTTCTGTTCATATCATTGTTAATAGCTTGTATTTGCACTTATGTACACGCATATTTGTAGTCTTTTAATTTTTCAGCTTGTGCCATAATTATTCTCGGAAATCGATAATTTCCACATAGATGTTCAATAATTCCATTTTGGGAGTCTGGCAACACTTCCTGGTGGTTTCATTCGTTCAGTTGTCGGCAAACTTTCATGGAGATAGCTCGTTCACGGCAGTCGGTAAGCAAAGCCGTGGCTTAATTTTTCTTCTTGCATGCTCTCCACATATTCACATTAGTCCTACGCTTTGAGTTTTCATTTCTTTCAGTTTTCCTACAATATATTTGCATAAAAGCGTAGTTTAATAACATTAATTCATATGTGACATAGCTTCATTCATCGCCACATTCCACTAGAATTACGTGGCCGGCATGCTTCTAAAATCATTCCCATTATTCATGCACTGTGTGAGTTTTCATTCGTTGTTTCTTCATTATCATTGCTTTGCATCCACTATGTTTCGAATTGCCTACAAATCTTGAATATTTTATTACTCATATCCCACGTAGTTTCGTAGCCCCCCATGTTACTGCAATGGGTAAACCTGTAGTAGAGCGGACGTGGGTATGGCTAATACTCCACCTACAAAACCTTTAACGTCGCTATTTTAATTATAAAGGACTTTCAACGGAAAAGTACTTTCGCTTAAAATAGCGACGTTAAAGGTAAAGAAGGTACTTTAGATTTAAAACAGCAACGTTAAAGGTTTTGTAGGTGGAGTATAGCCGCTATAATACCCACGTCCGCTCTGCTACAGGTTTACCCTGCAATGAGTCGATGACGCGGCCTCGCGCTCCTTGGTTGCTTGCATTCTCCTTCACATCAAGAGACCCACGCAGTGAGTTTTCGTTTCATTGAAAATTATTAATCCACATCACACACGCTTCATTAGAATCATCTCGTGGCATTCAATGACGCCACTGCCTCGGCTGGGCTCCAACTCTAATCTCCTTCACACTCGCAAGTCGCAGTGCTTTGTATGCTCTAGATTCCATAAAGCCTGGTTTAATCCTCCTTCGTGTACGCGTATGCCTCGGTTCACTAGCCCAGCATTGCGTTCTGTGAAGTTCCGTGCCTTCTCAGCCATTCTAGATGAATTTACAACAATTACTTTCCTGTCTATTCAATATCATTGCTTTGCTAATAGTTTCCTTTGTATTTCCATAAAAGCCTGGCGGCCTGGCCTGATGCGTATTACGTTGACCTTCATGTCCGCCCGTCCACTTTACTGTGCTCTCTCTGGCGATAAGGCCAAACATCGTGTACCGCACGTGAATGATTTATTTGCAGTTTTTCTGAAACGTAGTGAATGGCAACTATTTTTCAAGAATACCGGTACCCGATTCGAATCCCCGGAAATGAATCTAAAGTGAAGTTTCCTACTTTCGTGTTCGCCGCCTCTCTTCCCCCCCCCCCCCCTCATCAAAGCTTTTAAACCCCCCTCGTTGTTCTGTAGTTAGTCGTTCTCATCAGTGCCTTGTTATCTTCCAGGTATGCGGCTGCCTCGGAACCAGCCTGCGAAGGGGGGGGGGGGCGCTCTGCGACGCACTAGCAGGGCTGACAGGCGACTAGGTGATCAGCTGATCGCATACCCAGCTGCCACAACAAGTCCGACAGTCGACTAGGTAAGCTTATTCCGCCCTCTTACATTGCAATTATTTCTTTTGAAATTTAATTTTATAACTTGTTATCTTGGATTAATAATCGACACTTGAATTAATAAATTATGCAGTTGAATAACTATACATTAGGCTACTGATTGAAATGTTTCTTGTAATTAATTCTTGGTGTCTTGTACTAGGGCTAGTTCTGCTTTCAATGCACAATGGGTTCGATTCTCAATGGCATTACAAGTTATGACAACTAGTACAATATTTAATACAATTAAAACATTAGAAAATGCATTCCGACCGGGGTTCGAACTCGGGTCTCCCACATTCCAGGTAGGCACCTTAGCCAACTAGACCACTGAGACGGTAACTTTTTAACTTATGAATTCTAGTTGCATTATAGTTTATAGATCTGAATGGAATGTATTGAATATTAACAATTCCGCCTACGGGAGTGTTTCCCGAATAACCAAATCAAGAAACAGTTTACTTGAATGTTTCAATGTGGTTTTGCAAGAGTGACTTAGGAGAGAGATGTCATAGGCCTACTTGATGATCTCCTATCCATTCAGTCTTCAGTATATTATTACTGCAGTGCTAAGACAAGGATTGTGTTCAGTTAATTATTTTTTTAAATTGATACTACGTGTAACATTTATACTTTGCCCAAGATGCTCATGCTCAAGTGGTGTATTGTTATTGTCGACAGCCACGCCCCCTGCGCAGAACTAGCCAGCGCCCCTCGCTCGTCTCCATGAAGGAAGGTCGCCTGTAACGGGTCGCCTCGAACTACTCTCTACAGTCAGCGTCGCAGAGACCGGCTTGGCTCAACGTTTCTACGCCAACATCCCAGCGTTGCTAGAGCTGCCGCAGTCTGAATGCTTCGGTGAGTGATATTTATTCCAACTTATCTTTCCATTCTAGGGTGCAGAACAAGAGCATACAACCAAATAGCAAAGCATGTTGTGCTCTTATGATTTGTTACTAGCTAGCCTTTGCTACGGAATTGTACAAATTGTTGGCGTTTGGCTTTCCAGGTTTATGGTCTTTAAATTAATTCCTATTGTTAATGTTTTAAAAAATAATTAAATTAATTGACTACTAAACAAACTTAAAAAATAAATATTAGATCTATTAATTAAGCGAGCGAAGCGAGCGTTTCCATTTGACTCTGCCGGAAAAATTAGTCACTGATTTTGTTTGTTTTTTTGTTTTTTTTTTTTTTTTTTGTTTTTTTTTGTTGTTTTTTTGTTGTTTTTTTGTTGTTTTTTTTTTTTTGTTTTTGGTTTGTATGTCTCGCCATAACGTTCGAACGGAGGCTCGGATCGAGTTGAAATTTTGACCATCCGCAAGCTTTGTTCTCGATTGAATGCCATTAGTTTTGTGGCAAAATCATTCAAAAAGTTAAAAAGTTACATTAAAGTTAATCGAAAGTTTTTTTTTCAAACTAAACGGCGACAAAATCTGAGATAGCCAAATCATTTAGAATGTCCGTCCGGTCACGAATATGTTAATTTTATTTTGATCCGATAAGTAGTGTAGATGGAAATTACATTATAACAAAAGTATCGTTGCCATGGCAACGAAAAGACGCGCAAAGTTTCTAATGCACTGCCACCTAGAAGTAATCAAAATACTTTCGAGGAAGCAGTCTATTATTTGTCACCAAAGAGTTTAAATAGTTTTCCCAAGGAGTCAAGGTCCTCTATAGATGGCGGTGGATTTTATCCACAAAGTAAAGGTTTACACACGGGTTTACCCAAATACCTTGGCAATAATAAATAATTTTGGAAACATGGCCCTGTGGACTGCGAACGTCGCAAATTTTAAAATTTAAAAAAATGTGCAATGTGGGTCTAGCTATAGCACGTGCTCGCTTATCAACGCATCCAACTGAGAGTTTCCTAGTTTAATATTGCGCAGTTACGTTTCTTTTCATTTTAAAGCTTTATCATTGTTGGTTATTGGATGAGCGTAGCGAAGATTCCATTTCACTACACCGGAGAAAAAAAATCCGGAATGTTTTTTCTTTTTTTTCCCGTATTTTTGTGCGTCTGTGAACACGATTCCGGCTAAACCGATGCTCCAATTGCGATGACATTTTCTGGAGGCCTTTGAAATTTCTGAGCTTAGAACTGCCACTTTTTGAGCGCAATCGAAAAATTATTTCTCATGAAAATCCCAATTTTTTGATTTTTTTTTCGATTTTTAAAAACTTTCTTCGACTTATAACACCTACATGCTTTATTCGATTGTGCTGAATTTTTCACAGAACCAAAATTTTATAAATTAATGTATTCGTGTGAAATTGAGTACAGTCAAATAATCATTTCTAATGAAAAATCGCAATTTTACGATATTTTTTTATTTTTAAAATATTTCTTCGACTTAACACCAACATGCTTTATCCGATTGTAATGATTCTTTCACAGAACCTTAATTTTATGAATTAATATTGGCCTATTGGTGTGAAATTTGAGCGCAATCAAAAAATTATTTCTCATGAAAATCGGATTTTTTTTCCATTTTTTTAAATTACGATTTTTATCGTTTAAAATGATCTTTGACTGAGTAATAATTTTTCTTCACAGCACAGAAAATCTGCATAACACATGGCAGCTCAATGCACCAATTACGCTCATCCAGGCGTATTGCCTGAAAAAGCGTTTGTGAAGCTTCCTTGTATTTTATATTGTTGACTTCATTTTATAGCCAACATTCTTAAATTTAAAAAAATTAACTTTCTCATTTTTTTTTTAAATTAATTAATAGGTCGTACAAATTACCAGTGAAATTTGGAATTCTGAACTTCCCTTTTTTTCCCAGCAGTTTTTATCATTTGTTTTTTCATTGTTTAAAATAATACAAGACAGGACATTTTAATGTGTTGATCTTTATTTATTTTACTTGGAATAAATACAAACATTGTGAATTTTTGGAAGAGAAGATAAATTTAATGAAAGAACTCCCCAAGTTTGTCAACTGTGATGGGCTGATGGTCACGGATTGATAGGCCTACTGCGGTTCCACGCTTTCACTCAGTGGCGGCCCCTGGCTAGCGCTACGAAGCGTGGGGAGCAGGGGCCCATGCTGGTCAGAATCTGTCCCAAAGCCGTTATTGGTGAGGACGTAGAAGGCAATAAGTAAGGGAGCATCGTACAGCCGACATTTCCGTGCAGATATTTAAACAAAAATTGAATGGATCTGTGGTTGTGAACAAACAAACAAGCTTTACTGTTTTTCTTATTTGTTGTTTATTGGCAATAAAACATGGACGGATACAGGTTACTCTAATTTAGGTAAATTAGTAGTTCAAATGCAAAAACATGAGAGCCCTGCTGTTCACATCAACTGGTACTTAAGGTGGTACTTTGGGAAACATCCCATTTCTTTTGCAGCACCCCCACAATATAATTCATGAGCCGCCACTGCTTTCACTATGTTTTCGAACTTTAGGCTTAGGCCTAATTGTAATTAATTTTTTTTCTAACGTTAATTATATTTATTATTTTGGACTTTTGTTAGTGGGCCTAATACATCCTTCTAGTAAAACGTAGGGCTGTGCGAGTACTCGATTTCTCGAGCTTTTTTGAGCTTCATTTTTGAGCTCGTGCCTAGTCGAGCTTGGTTTTAGGTTTGATTTATTCGAGCCGAGCTTGGCTTAAGGCTCGATTTATTCGATTCAAGCTTGGCTTTAGGCTCGATTCATTCTATTCAAGCTTGGCTTTAGGCTTTTATTTATTCGAGCTGAGCCTACAAAAACACGCAGTTCGCTCATTTTTATCAACACTCAACAGATAGTCTTGTCAACAAAAACTTTTGCAGACATAGAGTTTGCGAAAGAATGCGGCAGCCAGCGATCAACAGTCAATGCTATCCAACTCGACTCGACGCAGTAGAATGCAAACGTGTCTCTCTCTCTCTCTCTTTCATGTGGTAAAACCTCTTGCTACTATCGCCCGCGCTGAAGCTCTCGTCGCAAGATAAGCCTGGGAAAGAAAGAAGATAAGCCCAGGAATAACAATCCAATGCGTCTCGATTACGAATTTCGTGAATCGATTGAAACATGATCGCATCGCAATTCTTCTCTCACCTAGTTCCACACCGACCATCTTTGTTCTTGGTCAGCTGCGAGTTGGTTAGATCGATCGAATGTGCACCTAGTTCACGCATGCCGTGCCGTGCCATGCCACTGCTCGAGATATATCACCGCATCTATCTCTCTTGCGCCCACTCGTAGGCGTAGGCACGACTCGCTGGGCGGGCGGACGGAAGCACGTGTCTGCTTACAAGGCGCTCTGTTGTCTACTCGAGTTACTCTTAAGGCAGCGGGCAGGCTCCGCGGAAAAGACCGCATCGACTTAGTGCGTAAAATAAACCCGTGAATTAGCCTAAAAACGGTTGCGAAAATTACCCGGATCTTAAAAATGGCTCCGAAATATTTCTAGAACCGGGTACCCGATGTCATCCCTAGAAAATATGTAGCCTAACCATTAATTTTTTTTTTTGCTTAAAAATTCTACGCTCGCACAGCCCAAATTACAAAGAGCTGTGAATTCATTTGAATTTTAGCTCGATATAGGCTAAATATTAAAAGTTTTAAACCTCAAAACGGTAATAGGCCAAGCTAATTTTGTATAGTACCAGGTACTTCAATTTCTCCACAAGTCTGCCCACTCTATTCTTAACTCTGCAGATAATTTCCTACCTGATATCCAAACATTAAATCAACTTTAAATTTATTTTTCTAGTTATGGCACACCTGTTTATGACGCTCCACTCGCTCGTACTTTGTCTCTACCAAGGGAGGTCATCTGTACCAAGTTATCTCGAACAACTCTGCAATCAACATCTCGGTTATCCAGCTCGTCTCAAGACTTCTCCGCTGACTTGTCATCACTAAGGAGAGTTGCCACCGTCAAATATATGAGGTAAGATCATTATTTTATTTACTTTTAGTATATTATTATACCCTATTGTATATTTTGAAATTATTCTACACACTGCTGGTTATGTTCCTAAATGAAATAACGTAGTTGCAGTGTTTGTGTAGGGCGAGATAAGAGATATCGGCTGTGCTTGGTTTAACCTTGTAGTGCTGAAACTTACAACCCAAGACCTCATCTCACTGATTTAAATGGGATTCTAGACAATTATTATTTTCTTTTGTTGGCTGGGGCAATAGGAAAGAGCTATAAAGTTTAAATTTAGTGTTTAAAGTTACAACCACTAATTGTTCTACCTTCACGTCACATGTCGGATTTTGACATAGGCCTAATATTATACAACATAATTTTGCCTGTTATTTAAGAGTACTTTTTAGCAATCATTGTAAGCAGTTTGATTAATGTAGGCCTATAAAAGTTGTAAATTAGATGTCTTCTTCTTTCTAGCTGGCGTACGACGCTGGTCACTGGACGAAGCACCGCCCTCCAAGCATGTTCTTCTCCGGTCTCCTCCGCCCACCGCAAGACTGAGTCCGTTCCGTTCCTAGGCTGGCACTCCGCACAAGCAGCGTCCGAGCAGATCGCTATGGTAAGCTGATTTCAGTATTATTAAAACTTATTTTCAATTGTAGTACAGCAAACCCCTTTTTATACCAACAAGAACAGACGCTAAATATGATACAAAAATTAACTTCATCAATGGTTTGAATTTGAATAGTACAGCTATACATTCAGAGTTGGTATGAAAAGAGGTTTACTGTATACATTAAAATGCCATGAAGTGATAGGCCTACATGTAAAGTTACGAGATACTTTTAAAACAATCTAATTAATTGTCAAATTTCGCTAGGAACGGATTTTTGATTAGAGTGGCAAATGGCTAGGTTAACGCTTATTTATAAAACGGTTATGGATCGGGAACCCAAGAGCTTACCTGGTTGGCGATGGCAGGATTCTTGTAGAGATGGATGGAAACGTATATAGAAACAACACCAAACGGTTTTGATGTTTTTCGTGTTGTATATCTACATATGTTTCTATCTATCTTTACAAGAATCCTGCAGTCGCCAACCAGGTAAGCTGTTTTTAAAGGATTAGAAATTGATTTTGTGTTATTGTTCATCTTCAACGATAGCTAGATTCTATAGGGCTAGGCCTAATAATTGAACGCCCGGTTCCAACACGAGTAGGGCACCAGTAGCTTGAGCTAGAACTGGGTTGCCACCAAGAAAAAGTAAAATTCCTGTTTGAGCACATAAAAAATCCTTGGAAATCCTTAAATGAAACTCAATTCCTTGAAAATCCATATAATGCCACCAATAATATATATAATGTAATGTAATATAATAATATAATGTACCAATTTCAGGTAATTGTTGGAAAACAAAATGGGGAAAAAATGGAAATATATAAAAAAAATATTGGTCTTATCTCACAATCACGTTGTATGACCCGGCACCTCCACCAAAATTATGTTTTATGTGTAAATTTTGATATTTCGATATTTCGATATCGAAAATATTCCCACTTTGATATTGCATTGAAATATCGATATTTTGCCCAGACCTAGTTGGAAACAGGGTAAAACTTTTTTCTTTCTTTCTATCCGTAAATTGGAATAAAAACCAGTCGATCCATTTTGCACCCTCAAAATCCTTTAAAGCGGATAAAATCCATAAAAACGGCAACTCTGAGCTAGACTAGTAGTGCTTGCTATCCAGGCTCTGCATCTATCATATATTTCCCTTAGTTGCGCCTTCCTGCTAGGCTCTGCCGTCCACAGAGGCTCATACGATCTGGGCACAGGCCTGTAGTGTATGACACAAGGAGGACATGGGTTCGAATCCTACATCCGATGAAAACCTGTGCCTTATGCACGGGTTTGTCATTGTCTTTCATCCTCATCTATCCCCCACTCGTCTCATATAGGCTATCAAAATTGCAATAATAGAGACGGAAAGCTAAAAAAAAATCATCTTGAATTGTAAGTAAGGGCATTTCACTCACAGAATTTAGCAAACCATAATTAGGCAACATTATTTTGTTCTTTGCGTAGTACATACTAAACAAGGTTTAAACACATTGACATTTAGAACTGGGAGTGAAATAAAAGAGATAGTTTGATTGAAATTAGCCTGTCGCTCACTCAAGGATTTCTTTAACCCGAGAGTAGTCGCGCCCCTGTTTGTAACGTTAGTAGTCGCGCCCGGTCCTTTAGACCGCATTATTTATTATGGGCTAATAACGTTAGGATGACGTTTTGATTACCAATATAAGATAATTTATCATATATGTGACAGCATACATGGTTATATTAATCAATTATCAATCAATAATCAATAAATAATCAATCAATAATCAATTAAACACAAAATGTTGCAAACCTACAAAAAAATATAAATCACCCTGTAGTTCGAATTATTAGTAACCAAGACAGTTATATTATGCCAACACTATATGTTGAAGAATAATCAACCTACAATAACAAAATACATGTCTCATCGTAGTGATGAGTATGCATATTTTTGCCTCCCTTAGTAGTCGCGCAGTGGTCGAAAAGACCAAGCAACTGAACAGGACCTCTTATCTTAGTTGAAGTTCTGCAGAACACTGAATCGCATATTGCACACTGGCTTCATAAATCTATTTTGGGAAGGTAGGCGGAACTAGACAAGTCACGCATGCGCGCTGTACAAATACCAATTGTTGAAAAAAAAAGTCGGTCTAAAAGACCACACGCGACTACTCTCGGGTTAACATCCCCTAAAAATCTTACTGCAGGATAATCTCCTATTTTTAAACACCACTCTGCAGCCTTCAACCCCAACACCCGTCTACTATTTAATTAGTGGTGGTTTGTCACCCCACCTCCTGCTTCATGTTATCCCATACTCTGCCACCCCCTGGTTATAGCAAAGCCTCCACCTTTTTCTGGTCACTGGTGAAAATCTCCTTCCTATTTCCATTGAGCAAACAGTAAATATTACCCCTTCCATTTGTATTTTCCAAAAGCTGACACAACTTCTTCCCATTCCCATAAACCCTCTCTACTTCTGTACGCAGATCATATAGTCTTCCCTAGCAGTAGGGCCGTACTCAGTGTCACCGTGGCACTACCGAGGTTGTGGGTTTGAATCCCACGTAAGGCATAATTCTTTTGTAGTTATCCTTTGTCATCTATAATCACCCATTGTCTGGAATAGCAATATTGCACTAATAGAGACATAAGACGGTTGCTTGAGCTCGGCCCAACTGTAAAATGTTCACTGGATCGACAAATCCAGCGTTTTTCACGTACATTCAGGATCACTTTTCAACCTCCAATTTTCATCTAAAGCATTAGAGTTTTTTAGATGTTTATGAAGGATGAGCAAATAGATGGGGAGGAAGATTTTACGAAGTGTCTATAGACACGAGTATCGTGCCACGAGAATCGTGTCATAGACACGAGTATCGTGCACGAGAATCGTGTCTATAGACACGAGTATCGTGCCACGAGAATCGTGTCTATAGACACGAGTATCGTGCCACGAGAATCGTGTCTGCAGGCACTGGAAAACTACAGACACGATTCTCGTGGCACGATACTCGTGTACGAATTTCGTGTTTTCAAGGACTGGGAACGGATATAGACACGATTTTCAATCTGGCAACAGCGCCAGCCATGGCACAACACGAGTGACCGAAGCGCTTCCTAGCAACACGAATGAGTTTTCCCCAGGGTTCTCATGAAACACAAATATCTTGTCAGCAGGTACTGGGAACACTATAGACACGAGTATCTCATTAAAAACTCGCGTAGGCCTACGACATACGTATTGGACAGGATGGGATAACCGCAGCGCTTTCTTGTAACGGTAAATTTCCCATTATGCATCTTTTTATGCTAATCCGCAACATTCGGATCTTATCCTCAGTTTCCGCAGCCCTGGGGCACAAATTTACAGCATTTACTTATCATAGATCCGAGGTTTTCCGAAGGAAAGAAGAACTCGTGTCCATAGTAAATCCAGATCTTGGAGACAAGAAAATCCAGTTTTCGTGGCACGAATGCAATGTTGCCAAGTCAATACACGAGTTTTTGTGCGTTCGTGTGATTAGTTTTTCCATAAACTGCAGACACGAGTTTTTGTGCGAACAGAAATTCCCGACCTTGCAGGCACGAGTATCGTGTCGTGGCTATAGTTTTTCCAGGATTTCGAGGCACTGCTTTTTTGTGGCAGTAGTTTTTCCTGCAGTAGCACACACGATACTCGTGTCTATAGAACTGGCCAAGATTTTAAATAATTGTCCCTACATAAACCTGGGAAATTACAGTAAGATCTCTCTTATCCGATCTCCTCTTATCCGATGTTCCGTGTTAACCGAGCCGCCAAAATAAAAAAAAAAAAAAAATGAAAGTTTTAAATACGTAAATAAAACATAAAAATAATTACAGACGCCGCGCCGCACTTTTTTAAATGTACTCGCATACATTTGTAGGCATGCCTTACGAGTGAGTGCAAAGAAGATAGATCGGCGACTTTGTCGGCGATATATCTCGACTTTCGAGCAGTGTGCATCAGTGTACTGAGCGTATAGAGTTCAGTGGTCAGTGTGCGTCGGGCGCATCGCCGGTAAGCGTCAGTGCCACCCACTGAGCATATAGAGGTCAGTGTGCGTCGCGCGCCTGCGCGTGCGCATACGATCCAGCCATCTCACACACAGCTGTTCAAAGATGGTCGTTGTGGAACTAGATGCAATCATGTTTCAACCGATTCACGAAATTCGTAATCACGACGCATTGAATTGTTATTCCTGGGCTTATCTTATTTCTTTCCCAGACTTATCTTGCGTCGTGAGCTTCAGCGCGGGCATAGTAGTGAGAGGTTTTCCCACATGAGAAAGAGAGCTAGGCCTAGGCCTATGTTTGCATTGTAGGCCTAGGCCTAGGCCTAGACATACGTTTTTATTACGACATGTAGGCCTAATTGTGTACGTGTGTTCGTGAGCTTGAATTACAAGCTATTAAATCATTTAGTATACCCTGTATGAAGTGTATCGTGTGTATTTTATGTTCCTTTATCCATTACATGTGTCATATATCATTTTACCACATCAGGCTATGCTACGAGAGCAAATAAACAATTGATCCGCGCCATCCGAGTTTTTCGCAAATCCGAGGTGCCCCCGGTCTCATCCAACTCGGATAAGAGAGATCTTACTGTACTACAAATTAGAAATCACCCCTTTGGTCACTTGGGGGTATATTTACTGTCCGTTACTGTATAAAATGCACTATTTGGAAAATATGCTGTAATCGCGTAATACACACATCCTTAACATTTTTGTGCAAACCACAACCCGATAGGACAAACGATAGAGCTTTCTAGTGATCCAGACCATACCTCTGCATTCTGCATCAAAGCCATGTTTGCTTAAGCTTATCCAACCCAATCCAAGCAACAAAAATCAATCAAATCAAATCCCTAGCAGTTAGCATTAACCTCAGCCTATATGCCCCTACATTTCTTCTTTTACTGTCTTGTTCTTCTATTGTAATTCTCATGGTCACCACTACTCCCTTTTCCTACTTGTAGCACAAATCTTTCTAAAAGATTTGATTATATCTTGAAACAATTCTCAAACATTTTATTCAATGGTCTTCTAGTGACTATTCTGCTTCCATTCTTACCCATTCACACCTTGCAGTCCCTGAACATCTACCCCATCATGCAGTCACTCCCGATTGTCTTTACTTTATCCCAAAAACCTCCATTCCTCCATTAGCGCACTAGTCTGAAACATATGGCTCTACGAGGACGTGGGTTCGAATTCCGCATAAGGCTTGGGTGTTGAAATGTTTAGTAATCGTTCTTCACCCTCATCTATTACCACTTATCGTCTTGTTGCGATGTTTAGCAACAAAATCATCACTATCCATTCCTCAGTGCCATCTCAACTATTGTAACCCTACGATCACTCGGCCACCTGACTAAGGAACCTCTACCTGACCCAGACTTTCTGTATTACTACTGTACTCTCACATCTAAAGCTTATCACCCCCACTTCCGGTATCCCTAGTACCCTCCCCTCATTAACCACCCTACAAGCCCATTCTGCTTTCCCTCTTCACTCCTACAGCAATATTGCAATTTAACCTGAGAGTAGTAACACACGGTCATTTTGACAAGACATTTTTTATGAAACAGCTGGCAACTTAACATTATCCTACCATCTTAAAATATCTTTGTGAAGTGAACCTGTTCCACATTTAAAAATACTGTCAAAATTCACACAAAAAAGCTGACCTTTCTAAATGACCGATCATTTAGAATGCGGGTGCGACTACGAACCTTGAAAACATTTTTTAAATTTTTAAAAAATAAAACATGTTTTATTCGGTAATATACAGTGTAGTTATAACTTTAATTGCTAGTTAATCTACATATTTTAACTTCATGGTGTTTCATAACACATTTTTTATTTCTTATGTAATCTTTCACTGTCTTGTGTAAATACGGTTAAATAGAAGTAAATACAGAAGGTATCAATGTCTGGTATAGGTATTAGATTCATTATTTCCTAGTTAGCTTTAGCAAACATTGTAAATTATATTACGATCATAGTCAATAGTCAATTTGTAGAAGTTTTGCCAACAAGAGTTTATGTGGTCAAAAAGACCGTGTGCGACTGCTAATGTAACAAACAGGTGAGACTTATCTCGGGTTAATAGAGACGTTAAGCAACAGAAATCATCATTGCCCTAATGCCCTCCCCCTCCTACTGCACCTCTGATGTGAGGAGACCAGTACCCTACCCCTCATCACCCCCCCCCCTCTTCCAGACTACTCAGTAACCCCCCCCCACATCATCCTTGGGTCTTCATCTCTTACAACATCCATAAAAGACCCCCCCCCCCTCTCATAAAGTACACAGAGCCAGCGGTTTAGTCTAGGTCGTTTAACTGGTTCCCACTCGAACACCAAAGTTAAGCAGAATCGGGCGTGGTCAGGGGTAGAGTGGGTGATGCTCTGCCCTGAAACTTACGTATATCGCTGGTTAGAGCAGATGGATGATTCGAGAGCTAGTGTAAAGGCTTCGTTCTCCTCGACGTCTGCTCGGCAGTCCGGGTTAGTGGAGGAACCTATTTAACTGTCAAAGTTACACCATCCTTTCGGATGGGGCGTAAAGCCGTTGGTCCCTTTGGTACTTTTCGAAAGGAGTAGGCTACGTGCCAGTACCGGGTTTCCCCTCCTCCCTTATGTTCATACTTCATCCTCATCTATCACCAGTTCACCACTCATCGTCTCGAATAGCCAAAGTGCATTAATATGAGACGTTAAGCAATATCTAATCTATGAAATCAATTAAGTACACATCACTCTTCTTGACAACTTGCCTACACATTATGATCAGTACCACTCCTCTCCTACTTTGTACATTGTCTTTCTCTTTTTTATTACTGAACAAGTAAAGAAGAAGAAGAAGAAGATGTTAAATAAATAAACTTGTCAATACCCATACCAGCAATCAAATATTCTGAGCGGGCGCTGGCTAATATGACCTCACTAGCATGGAGTTTTACTGAGAATACCATTCAACATCGATGGTTGTTAGTGTGGGGTGGATAAACAAGTTTTTACCTTAGTCTTTCCAGGCCAAACGAAGGCATTTTGTAAATTAAGTGGCACTGCACAATATTATTAGTTTGGCTTTTTCGTCTTGTAGTTCTCTTCTAATTTGAATTTAAGTCCCATCAGTTCTTGGCTTAGGAATGTGTAAACGGTGACTTTAAAGTCGTCGTAGCAACGAGGCACATAATAAACTCTATGGTTGTTCTAAATTAGCCTCGTTGATTCTTGCACTGTCTGTGCGGGTGGAATTGTGTCCAGCTTGATTGATCGGTATTTCATACTTTAATATGCCGATCTCTAGTTGGTCATTGTTCGCTCGACAATGGTGTCTGCGCCTACAGGGTTGGCTTGGTCTGCTTTAAATTTAATGACCCAACTGAATCAGTTCTGTGACTGAGTAGATAGACTCTAAATATGAGTGTACTTTTTTTTATTATTGGGCAAAAGGTGTTACAAACGTACATTTAAACAATGCATGAATTAAGCCCTAGTAGGCCTAACTAAAGCCAACCTGAATGTGAGCATATCCAAACTTGTTTCATACGAGGCCAAAATAGTCCGCAAGTTGTAGACTGCTATTTGCGCATGAAAAATTAAATCTCCGATTTGAAAAACTAAAATCATTGTAAAATAAAACCGTTTTGATATGCACCTAGGTAAGTAAAAAAAAAAAAAAGATTACCTACAAAGTTGCTGAGAACTTATTTGAAAAACACATTTTGGCTTGAAAAGACTTTTTGGTAAATGCTTTCACACAGAAACGCAACCGGCCATGTTGAATGCTGCTCTGGTAAAAGAAAGGTTAAAATTAATGTTTTTTGAGTAATTTGACCTGATGAAATTAGCAAAAAATGTTAACAATTTTTAACTTGGGGGAAATTGTTGAAATTCATCACTCTTGATTATTCTGACAACGCTGCAAAATCTCTACTTCTAAAGAAGAGTGCATATCTTCAGTATTTGGTAGGAACGGAGCTTTTTAGTGACGCACCACAGTCTTTATGTTCGCAGCTTTTAGTTAAGACTCTCTTCTCCCAGTTCTGTCCTGATCTTTGTGCTACATATTATCTTGCCCATCTCCGCCATTCTAATTAAAACAAAGTGTCAAAATTAAATTTTTATCAAATCACAAGAAATTTGGGAATAAGTAGACGAAATTTGAGTTTTAAAATCTCTATCTTACATTACTCGACCTACCTATAGCGTCCCTGTAAAGTATGTTTCTACTTCAATGTTCACAATTGTCTTTCGTGCTGTTACGTACATTCCATATTCCTAGCAAGTTTTAGAATAATGTCAACAACACCACACATACTACAATTGCACAAATACAGATGCCAGGTAGCAAAATCTATCTACTAAACTATAAATTTATCTAAATGTCTATCTTGTGTAGAATATATAGCTAATAATAGCTATCTCAATAGGCGTTAAAACTTTTAGGTTACGTTGCCCACTTAAATTGACAAGGCCTACAGTGTTTTAAAAACTCACAGCCATACTATTATTGAATTACATTATGCACTGCCTGCAAAAGGACGTGACAGGAAACGAATTGCATTATGGGAGAATAGGAAGTAGTGGACTAGGGATGGTGATGCAGACAGTTGATTGATTACATGTAAGTTGCGCTGAATAATTAATAAATACTTCTTTTAATCCATAATAATCCGTCGTTTGAGCCCAGAGAATTATTTTCCTTTCTCTACATATCAGAAGTGGGATAGTTAAAACAAGTGTTTCGCCGATCAAGCATGATGAATAATACGTCGACCACAGTGTTCACGCCGACCACGCCGTCCAACCAGACCACACCGACCACACCAATCGATCAACTACTTCTAGCAGCCTCACAAGTGAATATGAACACTATGAACCAAAACGAAGACCACCAAAATCGAAACAAGACGAAAATAATAGATCCACAACTGTCATTGGAGACAATGCCAGGGCCATGACGATGACAGACCTACTGCAAGTGATGATGGAAGACAACCGACGCCGCGATCAACAATTACTGACCATCATCCAACAACAACGAACAGAACGTGAGTACCATATCATGCCTGACCTTGAAAAGGTAATACCTGTATTTGATGAAGGCCCCAGCTTCCAGGCCAAGGAATGGCTAGACACTGTGGAGACCACAGCAACCATCCATAAGTGGCCAAATGCCTTCACCCTGGAAAGTGCCAAATCACACTTGAAGGGCTCTGCTCTAGCTTGGTATCGTGCCCGACGGGACGAGATACAAACGTGGGATGATTTCAAGGTACGATTTAAAAGAACCTTTGTTACTCATCCAACTAGTAGAAATGACCTGTGGCGAAAGATGCAAGACCGAACCCAGGGGCGGTATGAAAGCACATCAAAATACTTTCATGAAAAAAGTCAGTTTTGTACTGATCTAGGGTTCTCATTTGAGGAGACCAAGCACCAAATCTTGGTGGGACTATGGTCCAGAACTGTAAGTGCTAACCTGAAGGGAAAGATACACTACGACATCGATGCACTCTTCTACGATCTTCAAGAGTTTGAAAAATTGGAACGTGATCGAGCCGAGAAATTTGACCGACCAGACAAAATCGTTAAGAAAACAACGACCCAGCAACTAGCGATGACAGCTCCAGCACCAATAAGCCCAGACCTACCGATGAACATAAAAAGAGAACCGACCACCGCATACACAAGGCCTGCGAGACTGCCACCGCGAGACACGAATGGGAAACCGCTGTGTTACAATTGTAATACATACGGACATGTTTCCAAATACTGCAGAGAGCCTAGACGTGAATTCTACTGTATTAGATGCAAGAAAACCGGACACACTCAACGTCACTGTCCAACCAATCCGTCCACACCCCAAACCGAACCCCCCAGACCTGGACCTAGTACTGATTCCACCATAAACCTAATTGTGGGCACGGAAGGCCTATCCCCCTTAAAATATATTAAGGAGGCTGTAGTCAATGATTCGGAGAAGTTCACCTGTCTAATTGATCCTGGTAGTTCCAGTTGTCTAGTTCAATCTACGGCCGCAATTCAATGTGGGCTCCCGATCAGTCCTGCAAACAGCGAACTTTTTGCATTTGGAGATACTGTCAACCCTGTTCTGCGACCATTAGGTAAAATCTTTGTTGATATCTCCGTAGACAATGTAGTAGGCCACAACATTCCACTACTCATTGTCCCGGATAGTGCTCTCAGTGTGCCATTACTGGTAGGGCGCACGTACACCGACCAACCACATATTGTATATGCAAAAATAAATGACGACTTAATAATAGGCCGCAAGGAAGACGCACCATTTAAAGACCTCGAAGTATCACTGCTAAATTATGTCGCACGACCCCTAAAATTAACGGTAGAAGAAGATGTCCACCTGCAGAAGAATACTGTAAACTTCATACAGGTCCAAGTACGTGATAGTCCAAGTTTATCTGGCTTGATTGCAGTAAACTTCTTCGATCCACCCAGCAAATTTTTCGAAGTGCAGGACGGTAAGAGGGCCCTTTGGGCCAATGATATCAGTAGGCAGTGACGCTACGATCAAGAAAAATCATGCGTGGCTACGGGAGATCATAGTTGAAGTTGTAGTGGCTAACAAAGCCGTAGGCTACAACATGAAGTAAAGCCTAGTAGATAATCGTGACCCTCGGCAGCGCCACGGCAAGCCGCTCGCCAGAAATACATGTCCTGACAGTGACAAGTAAACAGATCTGATATTACTCAATTTAATAAACTGACAACGCCTAAGTCCCGCCGCGTTGATGGAAATGAGCGTTTTTGTAAGTTCGTTGTAGTTTGCCTTGGGACCACTATTTCCACTTGCAGTGCTTCTGTGAATGCATTGTAGGTGATTTTGGTAGAGTTCAAAGTTACTTGTTAATTAATGGTATTTACAACCTCAAAAAAATATATCAAAAACTTTATCATGGATTCTGGCTAACTTTTTCAATACTTTTTCTGCAAAGGACTACTCACCATAACCTTAATGTTCATGTGAATTATGACGTTGCTACGCCCCACCATTGTAGATCGGCCAAATGCACGAAATTCGCACTGAGAAATGAAAAAAATCGTAAAGTACTTATTTTATGGTTCAAGTACCATTTCAACTTTTTTTCTTAGGTACTATATTACCATAACCTAAATGATCCAATGTAAAATATAACTTTGTCAGGCCCCACCCGTTTGTCAGAATCGGCCCAATGTCAGAAATATCGCACTAAAAATCAAAAAAAATCGAAAGAGTGCGATATTCAGGAGAATATTTCTTCGAATTGTCCCAACAAAACGTAGGCACGTCTAAGTCAAGATTTCGAAGGTCCTGTCAAATTTCATCAGATCGCTTATGCCGTTCCCGGAATCGTGCGAACGAACAGCGTACAAAAAAAACAAAAAAAAAAATCATCAAAAAACAGAAAATCATTGGAGCAAATTTTGAGGGTCAGTGAAATTGAAGTTTTCTTCGCTCGCTAATTCTCATCCAATGAGTTCCGTCATTGTTTTGCCCTAAACCTCGGAGAGCTAGGATGTACCAACCTAGTAAAAATGGACATAATTGAAAAACCTAACAGTACGCCAGTCACCACTAGGCCATATCGCACCAATGCCCTGGAGAGGGAAGAGATTCGGAATATAGTCGCTGAATGGAAAAAACACGGAATAGTATCGGAATCGCAGTCCCCATACGCAAGCCCCGTGTTGTTAGTGAAGAAAAAAAGTGGAGAACAACGCCTCGTTGTTGATTACCGCAAACTTAACGCGCAGACCGTACCGCTACCATTTGTTCTACCGAATGCCAACGATCTACTCGAGAGCCTGTCTCAATGTCAACTGTTCACAAGCTTAGATCTGGCCCATGGCTATTTACAAATACCGTTGACAGAAAGCGCCAAGGACAAGACCGCTTTTGTGACCCCCGACGAGACCGGACGCTTTGAGAGGCTCATATTCGGTCTGTCCAACGGGCCTCCCGAATTTCAACGCCTAATGAACCGAGTGTTGACCCCTTTACGTGATATTCCTGTTCTGTGCTACATGGACGACTTGCTTGTTCCAGCCAAGGACTGGAAAGAGATGTTGGGAAGACTGCGGCAAGTTTTTGAAGTAGTCGGAGCCGCAAAACTAACCTTTAAGCCATCCAAATGCGAATTCGGTAGGAAGGAAATCGAGTTTCTTGGTTTGATCATCTCCCAAGGAAGTGTAAAACCTGGACTCCGCAAAACACGAGCAATCGCAGAGTTCCCGGTTCCCCGTAATGTACACGACGTGAGGCGGTTCCTAGGCCTCAGAGTTCCCGGTTCCCCGTAATGTACACGACGTGAGGCGGTTCCTAGGCCTCAGAGTTCCCGGTTCCCCGTAAATGTAGCACGACGTGAGGCGGTTCTGCTCAGAGTCCCGGTTCCCCGTAATGTACACGACGTGAGGCGGTTCCTAGGCCTCACATCCTTTTTCCGTCGCTTTGTACCAAAATATGCTACGAAGATGGAACCGATCACCCGTCTCACTCGGAAGTCAGAAAAATTCCTCTGGTCAACCGACAACAAGAAGCATTTGATAGAATCAAAAACACCAAGCACCTGTGCTAGCCTTATACAATCCACAAGCTCGTACCGAGCTTCACACTGACGCAAGTTCTAAGGGCCTAGCAGGAATACTGCTACAAGAAGGAAGAGACGGCAAGCTACACATGGGCTACTGCGTAAGCAAGAAGACGGAGCCAGGCGGGAGTCGATGTTTCATTCCAGCAAACTGGAACTGATGGCCATGGTTTACGCTGTAGATAAGTTACGATCATATCTTCTGGCTATTGAATTCACAATAGTTACAGATTGCCAAGCGTTGATCTACCTCAATAAGAACAAAACACTAATTCCAACTGTAGCCAGAATGTTCGACTTAATTCAGGAATACAACTTCACGGTGAAACATCGTCCAGGGACCAAAATGCTACACGTCGATGCACTTAGCCGAGCTCCGGTCGATGCAGAATCGGATACCATGAACGACATAATAAACGATCGTTGCGAAATCAATCTGACTCTTGTCAGTCGAAGACCAAGTATTAACGGTACAGAGGGCAGACAAAGAATTATCAGACAAGATAAAAATATTGACGAAACCAGTGCGCGAAAGAAGTCAAGAAGAAAAGAACTTCACCCATGACTATGAACTTTCCCAAGGGACGCCTATTCAAGATTACTAAGAAAAATGATCAGAATGTGCGACTTTTCGTAATGCCGAAGTCGATGCGCAAGTCGTTGGCAGTAAAATTCCACGACCAACAAGGCCATTTCGCGAAGACCGAACGTACAAAAAATTATGGAACTATACTGGTTCCCAAAAATGAGACGATACATCGACCAACATATAAAAATGTGTTTCGAATGCATTTTGAACAAGACCTCAGGAGGAAAACAAACTGGACAACTTCACCCTATACCACCAGGTCAACGACCCTTCGACCTCATCCACTTGGACCATCTCGGGCCCTTCGTGAAGAGCAAACGCGGTAATCAAGAGCTATTGGTTGTAGTGGACAACCTAACCAAGTTCGTTAAGTTATACCCAGTCAGAAGTACAAGTACCAGGTGCGTCATCAAGGCAATGGAAAGCTTCATTAATGATTTCGGAGTCCCTAATCGTGCAGTTTCGGACCGAGGAAGCTGCTTCACATCTCGAGCCTTCGAAGAGTTCTGCAAGACGCACGCTATCCGACACACCCTCAATTCACCTAGGCACCCACATGGAAATGGCCAAGTGGAACGAATTAATCGTACTGTACTTCCTGTCATTTCCATTTCCGTCCAGAGTCTTACACACAACGACTGGGACGAAAAGATGAAGACATGCGAGCGGGACCTTAACGCAACTGTCAACAAATCGACTGGGAGGACACCGTTCAACCTGCTATACGGATACAGCCCTCGACATACTGACGGCAACTTACGCGACCTAGCAGACCCTACGCAGCTTGACCAGTACGAGCGACCGGAAGTCCTGAGAAAAGAAGTGCGGAACATCATTATCGCAAACCAAGTCAAAATGAAAGAAGCATACGATCGCCGACACACAATTGCGCCAAAATATACAGTAGGCTAGATTGTGTTTATGAAGAAAGGCCCAACTCAAACCGGTTTTCCTACTAAGACGCAAGAAAAATACCGAGGACCACCACTTGTCATAACTTGCGAATTACCGAGCGATACTTATCGAGTTGCTCAATTAGCCGACGCTGAAGATCGCCGCATGTATGTAACCACGGCACATGCCTCACAACTGAAATCTTGGAGAAACGACAACCAGTTTGGTGACGACCATGAACCCGAAGACTAACGCGAAGGTGACCAACCCAATGAAGACAAACGTGAAGGCGACCAATCCAATGATGGTGAACCCGAGGACAATCGATCCGAGGATGACCAGTCCGAGGACGAGCGACTACAAGAGAAGGCACGGGACCAACGACCACAACGCCAGACCCGTCGTCCAGCTTATCTGGTTGACTTTATTTAGGCCTAGTTTCATTAATCAGATTACTAATAATTTTTACAATAGGCCCATCGTCCAGAATATTTAATTGTTTGCCTTTTGTTTTTCAGTAAAAAAAAAAAAATTAAAAAAATAGAATCATGTAGGCATAGCTTAGTTGCATTATGAATGATAATATACCGTTGATAGAATGAACGATAGATCGAGGTCGATCCTATTTCAGGACGGCCGAGTGTAGAATATATAGCTAATAATATCTCAATAGGCCTTAAAACTTTTAGGTTACGTTGCCCACTTAAATTGACAAGGCCTACAGTGTTTTAAAAACTCACAGCCATACTATTATTGAATTACATTATGCACTGCCTGCAAAAGGACGTGACAGGAAACGAATTGCATTATGGGAGAATAGGAAGTAGTGGACTAGGGATGGTGATGCAGACAGTTGATTGATTACATGTAAGTTGCGCTGAATAATTAATAAATACTTCTTTTAATCCATAATAATCCGTCGTTTGAGCCCAGAGAATTATTTTCCTTTCTCTACACTTGATGTTATGAACTTACACCCTGCACGTTTCTCTTCCGTCAGAGGCAGCTACAGAAGGTATTGTTGTCTTTACAATACGATAGCTCTCTTTGTATCGGTAGTCACAGTGCGATAATAACGGTGCTGGGTTCCGCAGCAACATTATTGTCAGTATGTCAACTTGAACGCCAAGGAAGTATAGGGGGTGTTAGTTTAGGTTCACCTAGCCACCTGTATCATCACCGAGAACAAACTCTTCATGCTAGCTCGCGTCGTGTTAGGTAGGCAGTGCAGTATACCATACCAATCTCCTACCAACTGTCATTTAGTTAATTCTATTTTCCACCAGAATTTAATCCAGCCGTCCAATTATGTGTTTCAATTAGGGATGTCAAACTGGTATTACAAAATGCAGGGTGTACATTAATTACATAGATTCAATAGATCAATTTATAGACCAATAGATTTTGTCACTTGACATTAGTATTTGTGCAATAATTGTTCTGTTCGATGATGAACACTTGAGGGGCTGCGAGCGATAAAACCAAATTAACTGGCATTTATCCCCAAGTGGAATTACTTAAGGTGCAGTGTTTGTGTAGAATAGAGATGAGATTATACTTGACCTAATAGTGATGAGAATAAAATTAAAACTCTGCCAGACTTGCTTTTCTAATGCTACTTTTTTAGTTGGCAGGGGTGTTACAAAGAACAAATATACAAATACAAATATAGGCCCTAGGCCTATATTGGTTTGTTTTTTCAACTGCTATCATTTAAATATCAATTTCTCAATTTCAATGTAAGTAGCTGCGGACACAATACATAGCATTATAATCAGTGTGATTAAAGGTAAAGTCTTGTAATAAGATGTTTAAAAGTCGTTAATTTAATGTTTTTTTCTTTCCAGCTGTCGTACGGTGTCAGTTACTGGATGAAGCACCGCCCCCTAGAAGTGTCCCTGCCGCAAGACCAAGCTCCGCTCATAGATTAGCCCACATTGAGATCCTATTGCTACGAGCAGTGTCCAAGCAGTGCACAAACAAACAGAACAGTGTACAGTGTCCAAACCCTGTCTAAACAGTGTTCATGCAGTGCACAAACAGTTTCCAAACAAACAGAACAGTTTACAGTGTTCAAACAGTGTCTAAACAAGTGTGCAGTGTCCAAGCAGATCACTTCTGGTAAGCCCAAGTTCATTTAAGTAGTTTTAAACTTCTTGTTTCCTTGTATACAGTGAACTCCTTTTTTATGCAAACTAGAGCAGCTAGCCTATGTGGAGTGTAACTTTAGTTGGAGCAATGTGATCAGTTCAAATATTGTAGACTATATTCATAATGTGTAGGCCTATAAAAGGGGTTCACTGTACAAGTTGAAATGTATTGAATTAGTAGGCCAATTTTTAAAGTACCATATAGGCCTAACTAGATAATTTAGGGATCTACAACTCAAAAAGTAGGTAGCCCCTAGGCCCACCATACAGATACTAGGGAAACGCCAAAGTCGTTGTTAAACGAGTGAGTGAGCCATGTGTTGAGTACCCGATTAGGCTACATTACTTTTCTTCCCCCTACCTTAGGCCTACCTAGCCTATCATAGGCTAGAGAGGCGCATTATGACCTTACAGTTGACGCGCCCGTCCCCGTATACCAACTAAACTTTTAAAAACTATTATTTATACGAATATAATTATCAAACTTAAATGCAAATGTTCCCGGGTACTCGCCACATGACTCGCTCACTCGTCTAACTACGACTTTGGCGTTTCCCTAGTCTAGTTGGCTAAGGCGCCCTTGTAGCCGAAATGTGAAAGAAGTGGGTTCAATCCCCTGGTCGGAAAAGATTTTGTAATTTCTTGATTGTATTTCAAAAATAATTAAATATGTTTTGAAATGCATATAACGCTGTGTAGTCCATCATCTGTGGCAATAGGGCCTACTATGGTAAACATAGCCAGTACGAAATACGTGAAAATATTGCAAGGTTTACTCAATCTACGAGCGGAATTTGGGGGTACCTTGACGTGCAACATTCGACAGACCTTGCATGGGCACGGCATTTCACGGCCAGGCGAATAACAAACAAAAAATATCTTTTCAAAATCTAAAACATTGTCGTTAAAATAATTTCTAAACATTGGAAGTCTATTTTTCAGTTTATTATTTCTTGTAGGTTTAAATCGCAATGAATCTTGCTGATTTTGTTAGCAGTTCTCAATAAACTCGTACCGGATGTCTGTTTAAAATTTCAGCGCAATCTGTTCAGCGATTCGGCTGATTTTCAACGTACACACACACACACACACACGCACGCAGAAAAACAATAAGGGCCGTTTAAGTCGAATGGAAATCACTACGTTCGCTACGCTCACTCGTTCAATTAAATATGAAATTGGTTTGAATCTTGCTAGTCATGGATTTTGTGAGTGAGTGGGGAAGGGAAAGGAAAGGTAAAATTAATCCAACAACTCATCTGAAAATTGTAGATGGCTGCGTGAGACGAGTAGACGAAAACACAATTGTTGAAACGTTTCCGCCCACGTGTCTTGGTCACTCCGCCGTTAGAGAAAAGGAAGTGAACTTCTCTATTGGTGGAATGGAAGGGCACGCTGGCCGAAACATTTTGACAATTGTTTGTTTGTATGCGTCTAGTCGTCTCACGCAGCCACCAACAATTTTCGTGTAAGCTGTTGGACTCGTGTTTTCCTTTATCCGCTCTTTCACTAGGCATCATCATTAGACGGGTTTTGTGTTATTGGTCTTCATCGACAAAGATCTGAACCGATAACAATAATAATAAACGCCCGGTTTCCAAATGCGTAGGGTATGCAGGTAAATCTTGAGCTAGGCCTACGGGTTTTTAGTGCTTGCTAGCCAGTCTCCGCTCTTGTTTTTTGTAATTCTAGCGTTCCTCCACTTCTTCCTGTCCTCCCAGCGGTTTTTTTTATCTCTTGACGGTTTTTCCTTAATCTCCTATAGGCCTACCCCTACTTGTTTGATTTTATCCTTCCATCCTTTGCACTCCCCCTCCCCACCTTCGTACAATCTTATTCTCTTCTTGGATTCCATCTTGCTCCATTCTTCTGTAACCATAGGCCTACCACCAAAGAATGTCTCTTCCTATTTTGTGTCATAGACTTACCTCTCTACAATTTTTTCTGTTTTTCCTTTGTACCGTACCTTATGACTAGGGTTCGATATGATTTTAAACATTGATAGTCACGCATATAGGCCTATGCAAGCGATTAAATCAATAAATAAAAATCAATATTTTTACGTTGATCGATAATCGAATAAAAATTAGTCCTAGATACTTTCTTGCATACAGACCCAGACCGTGGACCTTTTGCGAGTGCATCCTTTTGTTGACTTCTATTTGCTTAAAACGGGGTTTTTCCACGCTAGCGATGCACGCGCGTGGTTGGCCGGTTTGACGAGAGCGCGCTACGTAGTGTAAACAGACGCTACCAGGCTCGTGTGCTGTCTGTGTGAAGGTCGTGCTTCTCTGAAATTAAATCAGCTTTTGTTATGATTGTCATTCATTCATTTACGAGATATTATCAGCAACTATTCAATGTTCCGATATTTATTTCGTGACTAGATGAATAGGTAATATTCGACATTACTTTGGAAGGCGACACAATATTGGTCAAAGTCTAAGAGGATAAGATAATATTATCGTAGCACTACGGAATGAAGTAAAGCGATACCGAGTTGGCGCGGGTGGGGAGGAATGCTTCTGTTGACCTTGAGTGGCGTATTACAATATTGGTTGTGGCAAGGCGAGGTGAGGTTTAGCAATCGGCGACTGCAGGCGCGGCGAGTGAAGCCGCCCGGCCAGATCCTAACAAGCAAACTCTGGCTACCTACCTTCTCCCTCCAATGTAGGCCTACTCAAGAAATTTGCATATCCTGCTGTGTCTAGCACCTTAACCCAGGGATCACCAGCACTAGCCCCTACTTACTCCAACCCCCCATCATAAAGATGACACATCATTTCAACCACCTCATCAAACTACACAAATCTGAAGTTGATCAAAGAGTAAATAAAATTTATTGAGTGATGGTAATTTTTGTAGAAGTTTGCGTCGACTGGGGATTGAACCCAGAATTTCCGGCTTGACGTACTGAAGCTATCGGGGCCTAAGACGAACCACATTGAATTGCTCATTGTTGCGATTGTTGAGTGCCATGATATAAATCATACAGAAGACTGCCATGTTGCTTTCATTACTGAAAAATAACATCTCCCCTGAGTTAGGGCAGCAACATAGCAGTCTTCTGTTTGATTTATATAATGACATTCAACAATCACAACAATGAGCAATATCATAAAGGTTTGCCTTGGGCAGCGATAGCTCAGTTGGTAGAGCATTGGTGCATAAAGCTGGGGGTTCTGGGTTCAATCCCCAGCCGGGGTAAACTTTTACGACAATTGCTATCATCATTAAATAACTGTGTTCTTCAAAGCAGGCTTATTCTTAAAAAATCAAGTATTCATTAAATTATCCTCAAAGCAGGTTCATGCTTAAAAAATCAAGTATTAATTTGAAAAAAAAGTACAAATCAAAATCTAGCCCTGTTGATTGGACAAAAAAAAATAGATACCGTAGCAAATTTGTTACGACGTCGGTCGATAATTTTTTATGAATTTGAATTTCTTGCATTATTTTTCATATGTACAGTAAAACTGACAAATAAATTTGTTTTGACCAACTTTCTACATAAACATCAAACTGAATCATTCCTTCCTAGTTCCTTGCATTAGCAGACTTAGCTCGGAATGATCCTCGTTATAAAATGGCCTGAATGTAACTACTAGACAACAGTGTAGGGTCAGGTTATATATTTGATAATTTGACTATTGATCTTTCAACAAATAATAGCTAATGACGTCTATAAATTGGTCTCCAAAGATTTAGCAGGGATATAGTCCCAAAATTACTCATTGATTTACTTTATTTATTTAATGTAGGCTATCCTATTTAGCTGTGAAAACTGATTTTTCCCTTACCAATATCACATCCAAAATATTATATCCACCCCCGACTCCCAGTAGCCCTGGACCCTCCTCTAAATCTTGCTCGATGCTACCTTACAACTCTAATTAATCAACAGATCGTCGAAGAATGGTAGGGGCTACACAAATAAACCTCGTACGATGATCGCTTTTGGTGTTTGTGCCGGGTGCAAAAATTTTTCCTTTTTGAGTGAGGATCCCTCTTTCATTTAGGGCCACCAAAACCTTTCCATATCATCTTTGTTAGGTGGGGGTAATGTCATCCAAAACACACCTGCGAGTCCCGGGTAATATTTGGTTTATATCGGGAAACGTGACACTGACGGACAGAAAGTTATTGGTATAGGGAAGCCTAGCTCCCTATCATGTTCATTACTGCTTCCTGTTCTCGCTCCCAATGTTGTCAGCAATTTGCAAATCCGCTAGTGTAACCATCACCCTAACTCTAACATCCACCACTACCTTCTCCAACCTATGCCGTCCGCGGTGGCTCAAACAATTAGGGCTTAGGTCCACAGTGTATGTCGGGTTCGAATCCCGCATAAGAGATGGGTTTTTGTAGGCTATGTATTGTCCTTTACCCTCATCTATCACCACTCACTTGAATAGCAATAACAGAGGCGTTGAGCAACAAAAATCAATCAATCAATTCAACCTTTTCATAACCCTCCCTTCAAGCATCCTCAGGTGTACATCTCCCATGACATCCATCCAACCCCCCTCTTAAAGAAAGTCTAATACATAATTACAAACACCTTGTCTAGCTACAGAAATCTAAGTAACATTATACATCATAATAAAAGAGTAAATATAAATAATACAATGCATTTTTATATTTTGAATGAAAGTAAAATTGTGAATTTTGATTCTTTTCTGACTAGGCCTAATCGGCAATAAATTTTGATAAAGCATTCGACCGGCGATCAGGAGACCCGGGCTCGATACCCGGCTGAGAATGATTTTGTAATTTCTAGATTTGTTTCCATATTTCCATATCCATGGTCGATATTATAGAAGACTGTTCTTATCCTTGCTAGACAACCTTGCAAAGTTTTACATCATGCTAACTAGCTTCTGGAAATGCTCCCAAATCAAGTCTAATAAATATTGTTCCGTCGTAACACTTTCTCTTGGAATTCTTCGCACATTTCACCTCGGTATCTTTCCTGCGTTCGAGCCCACCTCTCTTCCAATACTAATGGGAATGAATTATTGTTCAATAATCGGTAATCTACTTACCTTGTTTTATATTTGTTTTAACGTTTATCCTGGTTATAAAAACTGATTTACAAAATTACAATAAATAAAACCAATTACCTACGTACAGAAAATATTATTGAGTTGAATGTTGATTGAAAAGATACATTACACACACTTCTTATGCATATTGCCACATCACCTCTATAGGCTGGGCCAGTTTAAAAAAAATGTGTCTCTATCTCAATAGTGGTGTACCGAGGTGTTAAAAGTTGACACCAAAGTTATTCCTACTCAGAAGAATATCCTGCATACAACAAACATTGTTGGCAATTTAAATTTTGGGTATTTACTCCCCAAAATCCCCCAAAACCCCCTAAAAGTAACATTTTCCCCAATAATTTTTAATAATTCATAACTAGTGAGATAATTCTCCTAGAATGAACTTTAAAAAAATCAATTGGTAGAAAAGAGTAT
The DNA here is from genome assembly GCA_024449915.1 of Sweltsa coloradensis. Classification (NCBI taxonomy): domain Eukaryota; kingdom Metazoa; phylum Arthropoda; class Insecta; order Plecoptera; family Chloroperlidae; genus Sweltsa; species Sweltsa coloradensis. The sequence goes on from JAMZAV010000100.1 coordinate 668,164, forward strand.
TTTCAAGAGTTTGGCTAATTCAGATTTTCAGATTGTATCGAAATTACACAAGAAATGGGCCCTCGAAACAGTTTGAACGCAAAGTTTTCAAGTTTTTGCTGAGCACTAAAGAAATGTTTCACTTAATTGCAAGTAAACGGTAAAAGATTGAGATGAGATTTTTTCCACAAAACATCAAAATCTACTCGTGGCCATGGTGCAATCAATGTATTCAATACAGGTAGTTTAGATATTGTGTAATAACTGAAACAAGATCACCAAGTGTAATAATCCGGGGGACGGCGGAGCCTAGCGCGCGGCCACGGAACCAATCACAGCGATCGTACGGATCACGTGATCAGTGCGAGGCGCATGCATGTGACTGCTTGTGCTGTGGTTCGCGCCTCGCAGTTGTAGGCTTTGCCGATGTTCAGGGCGAGTTTGACTGTAAATGTAATTGTTTCTTTGTGACAATACTAAATACTGTTTTAATTAGGTATGGCATAATTATTCTTACTACGTCGAAAAACAGGATGGGGTGGGCAGTCTCTTGGCCTATAAGCGCTGCACGAATCGACGGGGTGGTTTTGACATTTTCACAACTAATCTGCATTGTAAACATATTTTTATAGGCCTTTATAATACACTCATATGACACAAAAAAACACAGTGAACGATTACACGTTACGTTAGCCTACGCCAGCGACCTGCTTGTCGAAATTAGGCCTACATACCTCTTAATTTGAACAAATCCAGGGAACATTTCAAATGTGCTTTTAAAATGCTTCAAAATACGCAATGTTCCTAGGCACTTATTTCACAATCACACGCAAATGCTGCATTCATTACAATACACTATAGGTCTACTTGTGAGGAGTGACTCTCAAAATTAGGCAGTGTTATGGCTTGGCTTGGTCGGTTATTGCGAGAACAGCACACGACTACACGAGGAAGGAAAACAACACGCATCATTCACGATGGTATTGGTACACAAATATACTTTGACCAGAGCCCGAGAATGAGCCGCAGTCATTCGCTTTGCACAACCTGATCTCACAGCTGATAAGTACGAAGGACGAACGAGGGAATCCCCCCACGCGATGACTCAGAGAGATTGTGGTATAGTAATCTAAATATTTTTAATTCGAATATTTTTCCGACGACAGCGGAAATTATTCAGCTATACTATAGTTTATAAAATGTTACATCGATTCACAGGACGCGTAATTGTATTTAAAAAGATTAACACAATATGATTGATTGTATCAACATAACAGTTCTTTCAGTGCGGTAATGCTGAAAGTAAATTCTGAAATCATTGATTGTTGAAGTTAATGGGAAGCTTTATTTCCTGTGTTTACTGAAAATGATTTTGACCACTACCATGTCGTTAGTAATAAAAATAGCAAAACAGCTGCCAATAGATGCCAACGACAATATATTTTTAAATTACCTCATGTGTTTTATTACACAATTAGACAAAATAATAGATTATTACATTTGGATTCGACGGCCTGACAATAATACCCATTATATTGTCCGTTCTATAGCTATCAAGTAGATTTTACTCAAGTAGTGTAGATTGTTTTCTTTATAGGCTAACAGACTATCCAGTTGGCAATGCAATGCATATTCTGCAACAATGTTAACCAAGAAGATATGCAAAATGTTACTCTCAAAGGAAAATAAAAGGTTAGACAAGCTGCTCATGACATTAAAATAGGTTCTCCGATATTTGATACTACCAAAAATGTTCTGTCTGAGACAACCCATTGGCACCGAGTAGGCCTATGTCAGGTACTCTGATTTTACTAATATGACTAACATTAATCGCCTTTTTTCAAAAAGTAAAAAATGAGCCGGTTGTTATCAGCCCCCCCCCCCCCGCTCTCGCCACCGTTTAGCCCTCCACTTCTTCATCCTCAAGCAACCCAGTTAGTACGACATCGAACAATTCTGGGAGTAAGATGTAGGTATAGAAATAGCGGAGAGTCACTACTTTTTGACAAAATCACTGCATGTTTTTCTGAAAAGATTTATAAATTAAAATCTTATTAATGTTGAAACAAAATCTATGAGCGAGTAATTTGGAAGATGTACAGCACCACCGCTCGATTGGTGATCGATCAACTAAAGTGCTAAGTAGTGTACTTTCGTAGAGAAGTGCAGAAAAACAATATTATCCTTTCTTGCAACAATGGTAGCACTAGCGCTATGATGTGATTAGTGAGCGAGCTACGATGTGACGGTAAATTTAATCATAGAATCTCACTTATTAATGACATCTGGAGTCGCTACCTTGAGCTGTTAATTGAAGCAAAATGCCCCAAAGAAGATGCTACTAGGCCACGGAAATTTCTACCAAAAATTGTGCACGAGACCAAAGATGTGTAAATACGTGCATTCGTTCTTCTAAAGGTAGGAGATCGACATATTTATTTTGTGCCATGAAATACGAGCGTCGTTGAGTTTGATCGAGGTACCGCCGAAGATTATACATCATGTAACCAATCAAAACCTTTCGACGAAGAACTAATGAGTATGGTTCACGTTGTTACTCGCTTCCGCGTAGATATATTATCGTTGGATAATCGGTGGCCGGTGCTCGATCATTGGTAGTCAATGAAGATGAAATTTTGAAGTGTATCCTGGTATCTCTAGATAATAATATGTTCCAATCTCTTGTTGGGCGGCTACTCAGAAAACACAGAGGAATTGATTGACAACTAAAAAAATAATAAGCTTGTGTGTGCTGTTGTATAATTTTCAATAATAATAATTACAATATATTTAATACAAATTACAATATGGCGTAAAGATGTCTTACTATGGTACAAAATATGATACTAACTTAAAAATTTAGCAATCTTAAAGCGTTTGTTATAAGAAATTCGAAAATAATTGGCTCCACGCCGAGTGTTTAGTATTTAAGTATTAATTGATTAATCAACATATATTTTTGTTAATTTAGTCCAAAATTTTTAAAGTGAAGATAAATTTATAGTGTTTGGTATCAATTAAAAGAATTTTACACCAACACGAAAAAAAATACATTGAAAAAATATATTGAAATTTATGTATGTTGTTAAATATGTTGATTTTGTGATTTTTTAGTTTTTGAACCAAAAGATCAAATTTAAAGTAAAATTTCTTCTAAACAATGATAACGCAATGTTCACAAATAAACTGGAAACTATAATTTATATATCTTTTTAAATTTTTAATTATAGTAATTACAATAGAAATTACACAATTTAACAAATTTTCTTATATTGAAAAGTTACAGAAACTTGTTGAGTGACGTATCAAAATGCATAATTTGACTTGTTTATATCAAGCTTTGTTTTGTAAGTGTAAAAATAAGAATTGCCAAAATCACTGGGTCCAGGCTGAGTTTTGAGTATTTAACTATGAATTGATTAATTAAATTAATTAATTAATTGTGTCCAAAAATTTCAAAGGGAAGATAAATTTGTCATGTATGGTATCAAATGGAAGCATTTGTCACCAATACTAAGAAAAAAAAACATTAAAAAAATATATTGAAACTAAATATGTTATAAATATTTTGATTTTGCGGATTTTTAAGTTTTGGAACCAAAAGATCAACGTAAAAGTAAAATGTTTTCTTCTTTTTTTCCTTAATGCAGGTGACAAATGCTTTTATTTGATACTAAACATGACAAATTTATCTTCATTTTGAAATTTTTGGACACAAATTAAGTAATTAATGTAAAATTCTTAGTTAAATACTCAAAACTCAGCCTGGAGCCAGTGATTTTTGAAATTCTTATTACAAAATCTTTAAAATTGATAAAGATTTTGTATTAAGTCAAATGATGCATTTTGCTACGTCACACAAAATGTTCCTGTTACTTTTCAATTTAAGAAAATTTGTTTATTTGTGTATAATATATTGTAATAACCATTATTGAAAATTGAAAAATGATACATTAATCATTGTTACCAGTTTATTTGTGAACACTGCGTTATCATTGGTTAGAAGAAATTTTACTTTAAATTTGATCTTTTGGTTCAAAAACTAAAAAATCACAAAATCAACATATTTAACTACAACATACATAAATTTCAATATATTTTTTCAACGAATTTTTTTTTCTTGGTGTTAGTGTAAAATGCTTTTAATTGATACCTACCAAACACTACAATATTATCTTCACTTTGGAAATTTAAGACTTAATTAACTAATTAATGTTGATTAATCAATTAATATTTAAATACTAAACACTCGGCGTGGAGCCAATTATTTTCGAATTTCTCATAACAAAAGCTTTAAGATTGCTAAATTTTTAAGTTGGTATCATATTTTGTACCATAATTAGACATCTTTACGCCATATTGTAATTTGTATTAAATATATTGTAATGACTATAATTAAAAATTGAAAAATGATACATTAATTATAGTTACCAGCTCTTTTGTGAACACTGTGATATCATTGGTTAGAAGAAATTTTACTTAAACGTTGATCACAAATTGAAAAAATGAGTAAAGCAGGGAAGAAAAGACTAACCTTCATAAAACGAGTGGCAGGAGTGGATTGGGGAGCATCGACCGATGTACTAGCAACAACGTACAAGACATATGTACGGCCAGTGCTGGAATATGGTAATGCAGTTCTCATCACAGCACCTAACAGTCACGTCGTCAAGTTAGATAGGGTACAAAACCAGGCCCTACGCATAGCTACAGGTGCCACAAAGTCTACCCCTGTTGTTGCAATGGAAATGCTGGTGACTGTCCCACCATTAAGTGCTAGGAGAAGCAAAGCAGCAATATGCCTACATGAGAAACTTCTGAGACTTGACGAAGAGGAATGGGACAAAGAGACCCCGTAGAAAGGCTGAAGACACAAACTACATTTATCACAGCAGCGAAGCAACTAAAGAAGCAAATTTTGGGTAAGGTGGATTTACGAGATCGAATGGAGCTTCCTACACCTGATATGAGGGTCGCTGTACTGGAAGTCCAACATGAGCTAACGGTGGAAGGAATTGAGAAGAAAAAGGCGGATTATACTGAGGATGAACTTCAATGTCTGACAGTTGCTCATATAGCGAAGCACTACCCCACCCCAGAATGGGTACTTGTATATACAGACGGGTCTGCTACCCCAGGGGAGGGAAAAGCAGGGGCTGGGGTATACTGCAATGCATTCCAGCAAGCATTGCCAGCAGGACGTAATGGAAGCAGTTATGACGGAGAAATCAAGGCAATCAAAGTAGCACTTACTAAAATAAAGGAACAGCAAATACCAAAAGCAGTCATTCTCACAGACTCCAAAGCAGCCATACAGGCCATTGTGAGTAAGGACATGAGAGACAGTGAGACGTTGGAGTGTAAAAGACTACTGGTCTGGCTGGTAAACAGGAAAAAACAGGTTACCTTACAGTGGGTGCCAGCACACTGTAACCTACAAGGAAACGAAGAAGCAGACAGACTCGCGAAAGAGGGGAGCAGGATGAAGCAGAACAAGAAGCCCCTATCCTACAATGCCGTTAAATCTCATGTGAACACGGCAGTGAAAAACAACATCAAAAAGGTATGGGAGAAGGCAAGTAAAGGCAAACAGTGGCAAGGAGCAGCCACAAAAAAAACAAAGTGGAGAAATCGGCAGACTGAGACGGCACAATTCAGATTGGAAACCGGTCATGACCTGCTAGCTACACACCTTCATAAACTGGGGATAACTGACTCAAGCACATGTACACTTTGTGCTACAGAACAGCATACCAGGGAGCACCTACGTAGATGCCCGGTACTTCAAGAAATAAGAGACGCAATGCCAAAAGATATGGAGGAGGCAGAAAGAGAATCCTATCTCTACTGGGAAACACGGAAACGCATGATGGCCAAATAGGTCAATTGCTGGCATAAGAAGAAGAAGAAGACGTTGATCTTTTGGTTCAAAAACTAAAAAATCAGCAAAATCAACATATTTAACTATATCAAATGTATATTACAATATATTTTTTCAATGTATTTTTTTTCTTTATAAAGGTGAAAAATGCATTTGATTAATACCAAACATGACTAATTTATTGACACTTTGAAACTAGTTTCATAAAATTAACTAATTAATTTTAATTAATTAATTAATTAATATTTGCACTCAGACAAATCATGGAAAAAAAATGGGAACAAGGAGAAGAAATGTATATGGTCTTCCTGGACCTAGAAAAGGCATATGACAGTGCCCCAAGAGCTAAAGTATGGGAATGCCTAAAAGCTACAGGAGTGGAAAAGAGTCTAGTGGCAAGAATCCAAAGTACATATGCCATAAGCAAGAGCTGCGTACAAACACCACTGGGTAGAACGACCTGGTTCGAAATAAACAGTGGTCTACGACAAGGCAGTGTGATGTCTCCTACACTGTTCGCCATTGTAATGGATACCGAAAGCAAAATGTCAAAGACAATGATATTTGCCGACGATATAGTGAGATGGGGAGATTCCATTGAAGAAGTCCAGGAAAGTATAGATAAGTGGAATGAGGAAACACAGGAATTTAACATGAAAATAAGTATTGAAAAGAGTGAGATGTTAATAGTAACCAAGAAAATTAAACCGAACCAGAAAAAGTAACACTACGTGGAGAAGAGCTGTCAATTGCAGAAGAATTCAAATACCTGGGAAGTATTCTGACAAAGGATGCCAAAATAACAGCAGAAATATCAAGAAGAATCATACTAGCACACAAATTCTACCAAAGCGTACGAAAACTACTATGGAAAGAGGAAATATCAAACAGATGTAAAATGATATTATACAAAATGTACTTTCTCCCAATTTTGTCATATGCATCAGTGACATGGACAATAGGAGGAAAGGAAGAGAGCAGACTGCAAGCAGCAGAGATGAAATTCCTAAGAAGTGCGGTGGGAATAACAAAACTAGACAAGGTACGAAGCATAACAACAAGAAACAAATTAGGAGTGGAAAGTCTACGAGATAAAATAGGAAGAGAAAGACTCAGGTGGTATGGACATGTAAGAAGAATGAAGCAAGACAGAATTCCAAGACGAGAATTTGAACGTACATGTGGGGGAGTACGAAGAGTTGGCCGGCCAAGAGATAGATGGCGGGACCAAATAACGCGAAGCGTCGAAGAAAGAGGGAAAACATGGGATAGGGTTAATGAAGAAAGACTCTGGGAGGACAGGAAGAAGTGGAGAGAATTATTAGAAATGCCGGTTATGGAAGAAAACGAGGAAGAAGATGAGGGGTGCTGAGCCTGGCTAGCAAGCACTAGAAGATAGCCCGAGAAACTGGTGACTCATCACCCCCCGACCCGACGAATGTTGGAAAAGGGTGTTTGATATATATATATATATATAATTAAAAGTTAAATAATAAGACTCGATCTTGGAGCCATCAATTTTTGAATTCCTTATAGTCAAATTAGTAAGTATGCAAATTTTCATGCTAGTATCACTATTTGCAATAATGTTGGCTTAGGAACCGCACTATATGGAATTTATGAAATAACCCTAACTTGTAGTTAACTAGGATCTATCAATTCAGACCCAAAATTTAACTTTCTAGTAAAACATTATTCCTTTAATATTATTCGTTCGATAAGACTAAACCGCAAACAAAATTGTATCGAATAGTCTTAATGACCAAATTGAATCACAAAAAATAAGCTTTCTTACACAGAGAAATTCTAAATTTGGTATTTTTTGGGCTAAATTTAATTATTCAAATTGCCAACTTTCATTACGTCAACCTTCCTCCAGCTTTGCTGTAGGCCTACATCATTGTCCATTTCCCACTTACGATGACTATAAACTTTAATACAGTATAGCCCTTCATGCCGTTGCGTACATTCCTTATTCCTAGCAAGTTTTAGGATTATTTAACAACGCGATGGCCGCCCTTAGGTCGCGATTCAAAATCTATTAGTCCCTGCAGAGTCTGTTAAAGAAATTCAAAAGGATATTCAAAATGTTGATTACCATATGTAAACTAAATTTAATTATTTAAATTACAAACTTTCATTACCGTACCTCAACCTTCCTCTAGCGCACCTGTACATTATCCATTTTCCCACCGCACTCATTAATAGTAAGAATGCCTGCCTTTAGTGCCGTTGCACACATTCCATATTCCTAGCAAGTTTTAGGATAGTTTCAACAATGCCACACCTACCTAACAGTCTAGTTTCTCTTCAGTCAGAGTTCACTACAGAAGGTGTTGATCTTTACGATAGCCCTCTTTGTATCAATCACAGTGCATTCCGCAGCAACATTACTTTCCGTTGGAAGGTCACGTACCCTTAGCAAGGAAATACGAATAGGCAGTGTCGCTGTAGTATCGTAACGGAAAACAAACTCTGATTAGCTAATTCCCATCGTGTTGGGTAGGCATGAGAGTTTCCCCCACCTGGTTCCTACCACCCAAGACTTATTTTCCCATTTCTAATCTCAACTGTTCCAATCATGTACTTTGTGCTAGAGATGCCAAACAAGTAATTGATACAAATCAAAGTCGAGCCCCATTGAAATGACAGAATAAAAAAAATAATATCAGACCTCTGCATGCATCGCACATATGCGTCGGGTCTGGGGGTGACGAGTCACCATTTTCTCGGGCTACGGTTATCAGTGCTTGCTAGCCAGGCTATGACATGACATGCTATGACAATATGACAAATTTGTTATTTGATATTGATCAATAATTTTTTATAAATACCAATTTTTGCATTATTTTTCATATCGATAACAGAAAAATAATTGAGCGTCTTCTACAAACATAAATCAGAATCAATTCCTTCCTTGCATAAGCTGACAAGATATTATCTATGGTCATGCTGAGCTCGGAACACTCCTAGTTCAATAAAGCCTAAGCAAAACAATAGCATAATCTGACCAGATTATATATTCGGCACTTTATCTTTTTTATTTATTTATTTTTTAAAGTCTATCCTTTTCGGGTTATAAAAAAAACTAATTTACAAAGGGGTCAACAAAAATTAAATCTAATTACATAGATGCAGACCCCAAACAAGAACTACTTTTAAAAGTAAATATTTGTTGGTTTTGTTCGAAACGGGTTCTGTTTCTCTTGGTTTCTTGATGATTACAAAAATTTAAAAGGGAAAATTTTAAGGCTTTTAAAAAAGGGAAATTTAATTTGATGTGGGTTTTTAAAAAATTGTAAGGGTTTTTTTGTTTTTGTTTGTTTTTGAGTTCGAACATTCTTTTTTCTTTTGGTATTTTTAAAGGGGATACACAAAAAAAAGAAAAATTTAAGGCTAAAATTTAAAGTTTTTAATTTGTGATGTAGGTTTAAAAAAACTGCCCAAGTTTTTTTTTGTTTGGCGCCCTTGGCCTCTTTGCTTTTTAAAATGTCATTTAAAAACCCCAAAAAAACCCCCCCTTTTTGGATGGAAAGGGGGAAATAAAATATTTTTAAAAGTTTTTCTTGTTAAATAAGCAAAATTCCCAAAAATTAAAAGTCTTAAAGTATGCAATACGTGGTTCAAAATTAGAAAAACCCAAAATTTCTGTTTTTTTGGCCCCATTCTGTTCCAGGGAAAACAAATTTTAAAATTTCTTTAGAGCAAGATTTCAAAAATTTAAAGAAACCCCCCTTTTGGGACCCCACGGGTTCCCGAGCTAAAAAATCATACCCTCCCTTACGCCCTCCTTTCATCTCCCCTTCAAACCTTTTCCGACGTGGGTGGCGACATTCGAGCAAACATGAATTTGATTATTGAATTAGTTTTTCACTCCGTTGAAAAAGGGGAAATTTTTTGCCCCTGATGAGGGATAGATAAAGGATGAAGAAAAATGACAAAAAAAACTCCATTTTTAAATACTACATGATTCGAAACCCATGCCCCCTTAGGTTTAAATTTGAGCCTTTGGGCTATTTTTTATAAAAAGTACAATTTAATAGTAAATTTTGGGAAAAGCCGGATAAACCCAAAAAATTTTAAAATTTTGGATAGTTAATTTTTTTTTTCCATTCTCCTTTGTCCTCATTTAAAACCTGGGCCCTCATTTTAGGGTTCCCCACAAACTATCGTTTAGGGGATTATCAATCGGAAACTGTAGTTTCTTCTTTCCCCTTTTCGAAACGGCTAAAAACATTTAATTTTTATGTTCAAAATAGGCCTGGGCTAAGTAACATTTTTAAAATAAATTCCCAAAGTTTTAGTATTTTCTTTTATAGTAGCTAAAGAACAATAGATTTAGTTAGTACAGTCTGATGATCGGGGTTTCGACCCCCAAAAGGGCGACTTTATGTAACAAAAAAACACGACAGACGTACACAAAAACTTTCGTAAAGCATTAACAATTGGATAGTAATTTTACTTTTAGTTTTAACACTCATTACAGTAGGCAACAAAAGAGTAAATAGAATAGCCAGATGATCTGGGTTCGAGTCCCGGACTTGTGAGTCAGCCTGACTCACAAGAACACAACACACTCAACAGATGTACACAACCACTTGCTCAAAACATTTACAATTAAATAAAGTTTTAACACTTCAAAATAGTGGGCCAAGAAAACGTTTAGAGTATTTTAGCAAAAGCAGGATTGGGGTTCGAGTCCCGGGACAGGCTGACTTTCATGTAAAAAACACCCCACAGGGACAGACGTACACAACCATTTTTCAAAAAACCATTAACAATTTTGATTAGTTGTAAACAAGTTCTTTAAAAGTAGTTTAAAAGCAACAATAGAAAAAGTAAACATAGCCAGATGATCGGGGTTTTTCGAGCCCAAAAGACAGGCTGATTTTCCCCCATGTCCCAAAAACACACACAACAGACGTAACAACCACTTTTTTTTTAAAAACTTAACAATGAGTTTATTTTGTAACAATTTTCATTACAGTGGGTTCAAGCAACAATAGAATAGAAAAACATACCCCAGATGATCGGGGGTTCAAAGGCCCAGACATGCTGACTTTCATGCCCCAAAACACACACAACAGACGTACAAAAAACCCACTTTTCTTTAAAATATTAACAATGAGATTGTTGTAAAAAAAAATTTAAACAGTAGCCCCCAAGCAACAATAGAGTATTTAAACATACCCAGATGATCGGGTTCGGGGTCCCAAAAAGGGCTGACTTTCATGTCAAACCCAAAAAACAAAAATCAGACGTCCCACAACCACTTTCAAAAAACCCAATTAACAATGAATTAGTTGTAAAAAGTTCTTTTACAGTGTTCAAGCAACAAAAAGAATAGTAAACATAGCCAGTTGATTGGGTTCAAAGGCCCCAGACAGGCTGACTTTCTTTTAAAAACCCAAAAACACAACAGACGTACACAAAAATTTCATAAAACTTTTAACAATTAAAATTATTTGTAACAAGTTCATTACAGTAGCTCAAGAAACAATAGAGTAGTAAACATAGCCAGATGATTGGGCGGGGTCCCAGAAAAGACTGATTTCAAGTACACAACAAAACACCAACTACGTAAAACAACCATTTTCCCAAAAAACATTAAAAATTTAAAGATTAGTTGTAACAAGTTAATTAGAAAGTTTCAAGAAAACAATGGGAGTAGAAAACTTTAGCCAGATGATCTGGGTTCGAGTCCCAGACGGGCCCTGATTTTCATGTACACAAACAACACAACGGGCGACAAAACCCCATTTTCAAAAAAACAAAAAAATAAGATTATTTTTAAACAAGTTCATTAAGTAGTTTCAAGAAAACAATAGAGTAGTTCCCAACACCCAGATGATCGGGTTTTCGAGTCCCAGACAGGCTGATTTTCAGTACACAACACACCCCAAACAAAAGCAAAAAACCCCACTTCTTTAAAAACCTTTAAAAATAAATTATTTGTAACAAGTTCATTACAGTAGCTAAAAGCAAACAATAGAGTAGAAAAAATTTAGAAAAGAGGGATCGGGTTTCGAGCCCAGAAAAGGGGACTTTCATGTAAAAAACACACCAAAAAACAGACTTTACCAAACCACTTTCATAAAACATTAACAAAAGGGTATTTTGAAACCCAAGTTCATTACAGTAGCTCAAGCAAAAAAATAGGGGTAGTAAACATAGCCAAAAATGATCGGGGGTTCGAGCCCCAGACAGGGGGACTTTCATGAAACCAACACACCCCAACATACGAAACACAACCACTTTCAAAAAAACCATTAAAAATTTAGATTGGGTTGTAACAAATTTTCATAACAGTAGTTAAAAGAAAACCAATGGGAGTAGTAAACATGGGCCGGGATGATCGGGTTTTCGGCCCGGGAAAGACTGATTTTCCCAAGTAAAACAACACACACACAACATACGTACAAAAACCCACTTTAAATTAAAACATTAAAAATTTAGTTAGTTGTAAAAAGGGTCTTTCCCGGGGTAGCTAAAACCCAAAAATAGAGTAGAAAAACATAGCCAGATGATCTGGGTTCGAGTCCCGGGACAGGCGGGGAATTTTTCAGGGACAAAAAAAACACACACAGGGGGAAAAGACGTACACAACCATTTTAATAAAACTTTAAACCCCAATAAGTTTTTGTAACAAGTTCGTTACAGTAGTTTCAAGCAAAAATAGATTTAGAAAACATAGCCAGATGTTTGGGGTTTTTCGAGTCCCGGGACGGGGGCTGATTTTTCATGTACAAAAAACACACACACAACAGACGTACAAAACCCCACTTTCAAAAAAACTTTAAAACAAAAGTTTTATTTGGTAACAAGTTCATTACAGTAGCTAAAGGGCAACAATAGAGTAGTAAACAAAAGCCAGATGACGGGGGTTCGAGTCCCAGCCCAGGTTGACTTTCATGTACACAAAACACAAAACAGACGAAACCAAAAACCCCCCTTTCTTTAAAACTTTAAAACAAAAGATTATTTGAAAACCAAAGTTCTTTACAGTAGTTCAAGCAAAAAATAGAGTAGAAAAACAACCCCAGAGGATCTGGGTTCGAGTCCCAGACGGGGCGACTTTCATGTACACAACACACCACAACAAAACGTACAAAAAACCCATTTTTAAATTAAAAAATTAAAAATTTAAGATTGTTGAAAAAAATTTTATTACGTAGCCAAGCAACAATAGAGTAGTAAAAAAAGCCAGATGATCTGGGTTCGAGTCCCAGACAGGCGGGATTTTTTCATGACACAACACACACACACAAAAACAGACATCCCACAACCACTTGCGCAAAACATTTAAAATTAGATTAGTTGTAACAAGTTCATTACAGTAGCTCAAGAAAACAATATGGGTAAAAACATAGCCAGATGATCGGGTTCGAAGCCCCCAGACGGGCCCGGATTTTCTTTTGTAAAACAACACCACACACCCACAACAGACATCCAAAAACCACTTCCCTAAAAAACTTTTAAAATTTAGATTATTTGGGTAAACAATTTTCATTACAGAGCTCAAACAACAATAGAGTAGTAAACATAGCCGGGATGTCGGGGTTTCGAGCCCCGGGAATGCTGACTTTCATGTACAAAACACACACACAACAGCGTACAAAACCCCATTTTTTAAAAAAATTTTAAAAACAATTAGATTATTTTGAAAAAAATTTTAATTACAGTAGCTCAAGCAACAATGGAGTAGTAAACATAGCCGATGATCGGGGTTTTCGAGCCCCGGGACAGGTTTGATTTTTCATGTACCCCAACACACAATCAGCCGTTACAAAACCATTTTTAAATAAAATATTAAAAAAATTAGATTAGTTGAAAAACAATTTCATTACAGTAGCTAAAAGCAACAATAGAGTAGAAAAACATAGCCAGTTTAAATTGGGGGTTCGAGCCCCCAGTCAGGTAAATTTTTCATGTACACAACACACACACAACAAAAGTACAAAAACCATTTTCCCATAAAACTTTAAACCAATTGGGTTGGTTGAAAACAAGTTCTTTACAGTAGCTCTGAAAACAATGGGTAGAAAACAAGCCAGATGATCTGGGTTCGGTCCCAGACAGGTTTATTTTCAAGTAAACAACACACACAACAGACTTAAAAACCACTTGCTAAAAAACATTTAAAAATTAAAATTTAATTAAAGTTTCAAAACTTATTATGTGTCAAGCAAAAAATTTAGAGTAGTTAGTTTAGCCTGATAACCGGGTTCGACCCCAGACGGGGTGACTCTCAATTCCCAAAAAACACACACAACAGATGTACAAAACCCATTTTGGTTAAAACGTAAATCAATGAAAGGATTGAAGTACAACATTTTTATAAAAGCTCAAGTAACAATTGAGACCTAGCTAAAGTCAGTAATTTTGGGTTTTCAAATATGGGAAACGTTTTGTCCTAGTGAAAAAACCTAAGAAATTACTATTAAGATTTAACTTTTTTTTAAATTTCCCCGGGTTTGTTTTATAATGGTTTAAGGATGAATCGCACTAAACATTGATTATTCGATTGGTAGAGGGAGGCCCTTTGGGTTTAACCCCCAGTCGGGGAAAATTATTACGATTATTTCCATTGAAGGGCTGATTATTAAATTAATACTTGAAGGGGAAAATTTTTTAAATTTTAAACTAGGAAATTTCCCCCAAACGGCAACCCTACTTATTTCATGATTTAATTAGTAGAGGAATTGGGTGGCGAAAGAGTTGATATATGGAAAAACAATCTGGGACATAACAAAACTTGCCTGGGGATTAAACCCCCAGGTCCCCTGTTACCTGGCGGACGTTTTAAAACCACTAAAAAACCCAAAAGCAAGCAAGCGGTAGTCCTGGGTTCAATCCCCGGTTTGATTTTTGGTTTTTGAAATTTTCAGATTGTTTTCCCATTTAATTAAAACCCCTTAAAAAATCAAATTTGATTTAGAAAGCCCAAATTTAAAGTAATTATCGTCCATATATTCTTTAAATGCACTTTAAATTTAACTTTCCCTTTTATATTCTGGACTTTTTTGTGGGGAAAAAAAACTCCCTTTATGGGGAAATTTGTTAATATTTAATACAATATTCAGAAAGGGAAAAAAACCCCATCTTGACCGGTGTTCGATCCTGGGTTTCCCACTTTCCAGACTAGACTACCAAGACAGTAATTTTTAATTTCTGAATTTTATTTTGCCTTCAGTCTATAAGCAACTAAAATACAGAAGTTGACAAGTTTTTTGGGTGGTCTACCCTGGAATGTGGAAGACCCGGGTTCAAACCCCCGGGTTTGGGATGGATTTTTTAATTTCTGGGAATTTTTTTAATATTCTCCATAAATTGTTTTTGGTTTTTTATTGTAGCTTTTAAAAATTGCATTTCTCTCTCCTGTATTTTAAATTTTTTAACAACAAGATGTCAAAGAAGTAAACATTTTTGGTGAAAAAAAATTATGGCGTTTGACAGAAAAAACTAGTTTAAAAACGCCCAAAAAATAATAAAAAATTGGTCAATAGATTTCAAAAAAAAAAAAATTCCTTTTTGTAACCCGATGTGTAGGGGAACCCCCAAAGCTTACCTTAAAAAAAAACCCCTTTTGATTTTAAAAAATTTTTAAACAAAAAATTCCCCCCAAATTTTTTCAGTTTCCCCTCAGGAGGGCCCTTTTGGTTCCTTCCCCCTCTCCTAGTAAAATGTTTTGTTGGTTCATTGTTTGTTTTTGGTTCCTTTCCCGCGCTTTTAAAAGTCTTTATGAGACAGGATGTACTCGGGGACCCAAACCAAATTAAAACCAAACCTTTAAAAAAAAAATTTTTTTCAAAAAACCCAAAACTAAAAAGCCCGGAAGATAAATTTTTTGTGAAAAAACATTTTTAAAAAAAAATTTTAGGAATAACCCCAAATTCCTTTTTTAAAAGGCAACCCCGGGCAAGAATTTTTCCCTTTCTGCAAAAATTTTTCCAAACCGGGGAAATTGGGTTTTTTAAAAATACATTCCCAACCATTGTTTTTTTTTGGTTAAAAAAAAACGCGCTGGGAAAAACCTTTTTTAAATTTTTTCCCCCGGGGTGACTTTATTGCGGTTAAAAGGGGGGTGAATTGGGTTTTAAAACTCAATTCTGTGCTTTTTTTATTTTTCGGATTTCTGTCCTCCCGGTTTAAAATTTTTTGAAATTTTGTTGTGGTTTTTTTTGGGTTCCAAAAGGGAAAAATTCCCTTAAAATTTTAGGGGGGCCTTCGAGGGGGTGCACATATTCTTAAAACCAAAACACAAATTTTAATTTTTTCCCCCCCGGGCCCTTAATCACCGGCCGTTGCTTTTTTTTTTCTTTTGTGCATTTGAAAAACCCAAAATTTTTGGGGGTTGGTTTTTTTGGTTTAAACAAAACCAACCAGGCCCCACCCCCAAAAAAAAATTTTTGTGGTTGTTTTAGAGAGGGCCCCTTTTTTTTCAATTAAAAAACCCCTTTTTGAACTTTGGCCTCGCCCTTGGACCGACCGGGGCCCCCAATTTTTTAATTTACCCCGCCCCGGAACCAACCTACAAAAAACTTTCCCCGCCTTTCCCCCCAAAAAAAAATTTTTGGTGGCCCCCAAAAAACCCCCATAATTTGTTTTGTTTCAAAGGAGGGGAAACCCTCTTTCCCCGGCCCCCTTCTTTTATTGCACTTACTGCAACCCTTCGAACTTCGTCTGGAAATCACCCGCACTACCCCGCCACCACTGGCCAAAATGCCCTTCAAAAAAATTTTTTCAAAACTTTTTTTGGTAAAACCTTCCCCCCTTTTTACCCTTTGTTTAATTTTTAATTTGTTACCCCGCCCGTGCAATTTAAAAAATTTTTTCAACCAAAAAGCCCTTTTGTTTGGGTGGGGTGATTCATTTGTTACATGCACCACCCCCTTTTTTTCCCCTTGGGTTTAGCATGTACTAAAAATAAAACCTTTTAAAATCCCCTTGTTGCAGGGTATGTAAATTTCTACTAAAATTTGGGCTCAGAGGGTTGAAAGGGTAATTGGGAGAATGTTGGTCATGACTATTGCTATGTATGTCTTTACTTGTCATTTAAAATTGGGTTTCCTTTTAATTGGGGGTCATTTAAAGGGGAAAATGTGAAGCTCAACACTTTTTTGGGGGTTGAGCTTCAAAACTTTCAATTTTGACTGATACATTGAAGGGAAACAATTTTTAAAAGGACTGTGTAAAACATACATGCAATAGGACATGACCCCAAAAATCTCCAAAATCCTTTAAACCTTCCTGGCCAATTAGTGGACCCTTTGCTACTTTTTCAAAGGGCCCTTTAATAGGTCAGCTGCTAAAAAATTAGCATTTACCTAGTTTATGGACTTAGCCATTTTTTTCAAGGCCAAAATTATTTGGGGGACCTACTTTATGGGGCTTAGCTGTTTTTTTTTAAGGCTAAATTAAAAAATAAAAAAAAATAAAATAATAATAATAATTAAAATAGTAAATTTAAAAAAATTTTTCCTTGGAAAATATATAATTTATTAAATTTAAAAATTAAATTTAAAAAACAATAAATTATACAAATTACAGAAAAAAAAAGAAAAAAAAGGAAAAAAACACAAAAATGGGTCAAAAAAGCGCTTTTATACTAACCCAAGTCTTTTTTGGGACTTCAGAGCTACCACCCCCCCCAAAAAAGGGCTTTTACTCAACCGAGTGTTTCCCCCCCAAAGCGAACGGAATTTACCCCCGGGAAAATTTGATAAAGGGCCCCCCCCCAAACTTTAAAAAAAGTTGTAGTTCTCGAAACACGGAAATGGTCCAAAGGGTTTGAAACTAGACCGTTTAATGTTCAAGAAACTAGCAACTTCAATGGTAGGTTTACAAAAAATTTCCACCATCAGTCCCGTCCAGTAAAAAAGACCCCAAAAAAACTCTTGTTTAATTTTATCAAAAGCGCCCAAAAAAGGAAAATAGCCAAAAACCACTAGCAGGACGAAGCAGCCGTGAGAAAAAAAACAATAGGTTTATCTCCCGGGGTTAAGTGGCCCCTCCCTTGCTCCCAGTTTTATTAAGTATTTAAAACCCTTTAAAACTTCTGTGCTTTTTAAAATAAAAAAAGTAACTTCCTTTAAATTTTTGGAAAAATCATTTATTTTTTTAGGTTCCCCGTCTACCCCCTTTAGATATATACAGGTTGATTTTTAAAAATTAAACTAGGATTGGTTTCAAATTAAAACCCAAATAAAAATTTTTAGTCTACCCAACTCCAATCAGCTCGGAACTGGGGGTTTTCATTGGGGGGGGACATTTTAAAAACATGCATTTTATAATAGGAGTGATAAACAAGAAGTTTAGAATAAAAGTTAAAAATTAACCCAAAAAAATTGCCCCCAAGATTTTAAATTTAAATAAAATTAAAAATGGTTTTCACAAAGGTTTTTTGAAGCTAAATTTAAAGAAACCCCCAAAAAACCTTTAAAATATTTTTTTGTAAAATTTTTTTAACGTTTTGAACTGATTTACAAAAGGGGATTGCCCGCCCCCCCCCAGGGTCATTTCAAACACAGAAGGTTTAAGGGTTGCCCAAAAGAGGGTCAATATTGCTCGGTTTTTTAAAACGGGCAGGACCCCTGCCAAATTATGTTCTGTGGTTTTTAGGGGGAAAATTTTAGCCTGCGAAAAAAAAGATTTTAAGGTTTTGGTTTAAAATAAGTTTTTAAATTACACATTTAAAAAAATTAAAAGGGATAATCAAAAAACAAACTTGATTTTTATATTTGAAACTTTTTTTTCATTATATAATCTAACCCAAACCCCATTTCTGTTTCAAAACAGGGTTTTTTGATTTTTTTGCAGCGGTTTTCCCAAAATATCCCCTAAAAAGCTGTAACTGAGGGGTTTTACCACCTTAAGAAGCCTGGTTCTTTTGGGGTCGCAATGTAAAAATTCTCGCAACTGGGCGAACCCCAAAAAATAGGTCGGTTTTTTCTAGTATTTTAAGTTAGAAAGCAAACCCAAAATTCTACATAATTTGGGTTTAAAGGGTACAAAAAACATGGCTTGCAGATTAATTTTTAAATTTTTTGAATTGTTTTCCCTAGGAAAAACGTAAAAGTAAATTCTTTTAAAACAGGGTTGTTTTTTTTTTATAAAGCAATGTTAAAAAAAATTGTTGGGGAACAAAATTTTTAAAGTTTTACATTTTACCAAAAATTTTAAACGATTTGCTGTTTTCAAAGATACCTCTATTTAAAATTTTTGAATCTATTTTTAACAAGGGAAAAACTTAAAGCCTACCCACTTCAAGTGACTTTAATAAAAATTAAAGTTGGGTTTAAAAACCCAAAATAAGATATAAAACAAGTCAATTAAAAAATTTTTGAAAATTGAAAAGAAAAAAAAAAACTTTTGCTTTGAAAAAAAAAAAATGTTTTGAACGTGGAAATTAATAAGGAAAATTTTAAGGGGTACCAAACATTTTAAAAATTACACGTGATAAGTTTAGAAATTTTGCCAAAAGGAGAGTAAAAGGGGGCCCCCAAACCTTTTTATCACGGGGTCCACTTTATTTCAATTAGGCATAAAAATAAAAAGTCAAAAAATTTCTTTATTAGGGTAATGCATTTAACCCTTTTTTGGCAAAAAAACTTCTTCTGAAATGCTCACATTTGGCCCCCAAAAAATATGACTTTACGCCGGTCTTGGTCTCAAGGGTAAAGAATGGGGTTTTACTTTTCACAGCAAAAAAAAAAAGAATATGTTCGGGTGAACTAGGTTCCGGGGCTGAATTTTATTACGGAAAAATCCAAAAATTTCCCGGGGTTTATTTAACGGTTTTTCCTATTCAGTTACAAAAACTTTCCCCAAAAAATGTTTTTAAAAGAACGTGCACTCTTTTCAAAAAAAAGTTTTAAACCCTTTAAATTGGTTTTTTTTTGGCAAAACCTTCAACAGAAGCTAGTGTAAAAAACATTATAAAAACAAATGCTTTTGTCAAGGTCGGGGAAATAAATTAAAAAAAATGTGTACATAGGGGCCAGCCAGCCCACTCAGATGCAAGCTATGGTTTTCCCGAAGTTTGGACGTAATTACTGTTGGGCGATATTGGGCTTTTCAATGGGTTTTTTGGTTGGCCTCCAAAAAGTCACCCTTTTACAAGTTAAAAACTTGGTTTTGGGAAACCCCGGAATTTAACCTTGGGGGCCTCCTGCATTTAAAGTGGGGGAGAAGGGCCCAAAGGACCAAACAAGCAAAACAAAGGCAAAGAGGGCCCCGCAAAAAACCTACTTTTTTACATACGTACCTTTCTAAATTGACCCCCTTTTTACTAAAATTTAAAAGTTGCCCCAAGATCATGATTACAAATTATGTTTAAGGGTATGTTTCAAATTTATAAATCTTTTTTTTTTGGGGGTTTGATATCTTTCCCTTTATTTTATTTATATCATTTGGGGAAAAAATTATTCATTGATTTGAAGTTTTCTAATTTTCAGTTAAAAAGCAAAAATAAAAATTTTTTGCAACGCAAACAACTGGGTAACCGGGTATATTAGGAACCCGAGAATCGGTTTTGCCCAAAAACGCAAAACCCGTTTCAACTTTCAAGCAGTTTAACCCGAAAGGAAAACAATGACTATCATTTAAATAGGGCCCTTTTATCTATACCCCAAAAGGGTTTTTATATAAAAAAGGCCCTTATTTGGGACCTTTAAATTTAGTTTATTGG
This sequence comes from Sweltsa coloradensis, assembly GCA_024449915.1. Lineage (NCBI taxonomy): Eukaryota > Metazoa > Arthropoda > Insecta > Plecoptera > Chloroperlidae > Sweltsa > Sweltsa coloradensis. The sequence goes on from JAMZAV010000100.1 coordinate 688,713, forward strand.
TTTTAGCCAAATTTAAAAAGACCTATTGTTGGGTTTTCAAGTTTTGCCCGTGGTCATGAACAAATCAAAATAGCTGCCTTTAAAAGAACAACACAAAAAACCCGGGCCACTTGCAAGTTTAAGTGTCAGTAAAAACAGGATTATTTTAACCAGAAAAAAATTTTTGAAAGCAAAATTTTGATTTTCAATTGACCATGGTTAGGGAAAACTATGCCCATCACCTCGGGAAAAAATGTGAGAGATTTTAAAAAAAAAATTTGTATTAACATTTAAAAAGCAATCTTGTTTTGGGTTTGGGTGGGAACCCGAAGTTTACTTGTTTAGTTGCGGGCACTAAAATGTGTATTTCCGTCCCCGGGAAAAAATAAAAAAAAAAAACAAATAACAGTTTTATTTTGAAAAAGTATGCTTAAATGAAAACCCGTAGTCTCCCTTTAATTTTAAAGCCGAAAAGGGGCCCCAAAAAATCCCCAGGGCTGGGAAAGTGCTTAATTAATAGAAAATAACATTTGGGGCCAGGCTTCTACCAAAGAATCTGTAGGAACTTCCAAAAACTTTCTTGTAGGAAAAAACCGAGTTTGAATTAACGGGGTTTATGTAAACCTTTGTGAGGATTTGGGAAAAAAAAACCAAGGGAGCATGGAAGGGGAATTTGTATAGTAGCCCTCTTTTATTGCAGGCCCATTTTAATTTGTGAAACAAAATTGTTTTAAAGCTTTCTGAAACTGACTTTAATCTGGATCGCCATGATACACGACTAAACATGTAAATAAAAAGTAGGGGTAATCAAGCTTTTTGAAAAGAAGGTTGTTATGGGTACCAATTAAAAAGTCATGATAGGCTGCCAACCAAAAGAGGCTACAATTTTTCAAATGAATAATTGTAGCCTACCTGTACCCTGAATACAAATAAATCTTGAATCCTACTGAGGTAGTATGAAGTTGTACGTACAGTACTGGTACTGTATTTCTAGCGCAAACGGCATGTGAAGTCATAGTTTGGGTCACCACATTGTTGTAATTTAATTAACAACCGCCCTCTAGATAACGCTGCTAAATAACTTGGTCATGCACTCAGCAGTTTGTGTTGGAACAATTGCCTATTGTTGCAGTGTACCTTTACAAATAAGGTTTTAAAAACCATAACATTTAAAAAAAATCTTAACCAATGCCACTAGGTGTGCCTGCGAACCTGGATTTTAAATTTCGAACCGAACCCTCGAACCTGCATTACAAATTCGCGAACCTCGAACCGATACCTCTTGTTTTTTAAAGGGAAGGGAATCACATGGGAACTGAAGAAAAACTGATCATTGATCAAATCTAGATGAGGGCGTCGCCTAGGGGCCTAGGTTCCACTGGCTATCTCGCACACAATAATAATCTTACAAGTTCAAATTACAGCGCACATTCTGTCATAAATGTCCAAGGATTTTCTGATGATTTTAATCATGTGGGGAAAACGTTGTAGGGGTAGGGTAGGGCCTAGCCTAGCCTAGGCCTAGGCTAACCATCTTCAGACGACAAAATCATAATAATATCGATCAAACTAAGCGGCAATGCAACTTTTAGAAGCCAAACCTTGTAAGACAACACATCAAAATCAACATTAAAATGGTTTCTTATGATCTTAACTGTTAAAAAAACCGCATCTGGTTAGGTCGCCTAGCCCTAGAGGCCTAGGTAGGCTTCTTACGGGATAGGGCCCTAGGCCTACTACACCGGGGGACAGTTCATCACTTAACGATGAAAAATCATTACAAGATCGATGAAATCATAGAGAAATAACGATGAAATAAAGCGCACTGTCACTTTCATAGCCAAACCTGAAGACAAAATCGACATTATTACCGGACGAGCTAGGGCTAGGCTAGGCCTAGCTCGGACTGCTTACATCTTGGGGACCGTTTTTCCCTTTACGATGAAATTGAAAACTCATTAGTAGATCGATAAAATTTATGCGCGTCGATTGCCATTATAATCTTTTTTGCTGAAGAAAATCACCAGCATCAACACTAAATAAACGATTTCTTTGCTATCTCAAGTGCCAGAATATTTACGCGTCAAGAAAAATCCGCCATTTTAAGATTTTGCAAGTGCATATGCACTGTTACAGCGCTAATTCGACTTCGGTTACGAGCGGGCGGACCACGGTAGACTGATCGATTCGGTCGATGCTGTAGGCGCTCGCTCCGGAAGGCTGTTGGCTTTCCGTAAGCGGGGAATTTCAAAGGTTCGGGTTCGAGGTTCGACTTCAAAATAATTTTTGAACCCGAAAACCGAAACCGGATTTAAGGTTCGGTTCGTCTTTTCGAACGGTCGCACAACCCTTACAATGCACAATAGTTTGAGATATTAATTAATGTGCAAACAAAAATGTTTATAAGTATAACTTCAAACAAGGATTTGTATAAAAAAGTCTTGTACAGCTTGGTTAGATAATCAGCAAAAATCTAGTTGTTTGTATTTATAATGAAAAGCTACCCTATTTTATTGGGCGTTGACTACAATACTATTATAAAAAATGAAACTATATAACAGGTAGTAACGTTATAAATATAAATCATTGGACTTTTTCACTGTTAGTTAACAAAATATTTATTTAAATGTGTATTGCGATTCTTTACAGAATCTTTTTTATCAAACAAAATTAACAATTAAAAAAACCACAACAGACAGGACAAAAAACATTAGCACACAAATTATTATAAATATGGCTGTGCATTCCACTTCCTTCCCAGTACCAAATTAGTAACAAAAAAAGTTCATTATGAATTAAAAATAAAAAAACCAAAAAACAGAACATTAAATTGACACGTTGGAACAGTTATTTGAGGTAGATTCAATATAGATCAAAAGCACGCCGATTATCGTTCCCCTACCAACACACCTAAACTGGTCCAACTTGCGTCAAGTTAATGTTGACAATGCTGTTTTCCTTGGACTTCCTTTTATTTTTATCATAATAAACTTTTTTGTTAATAATTTTGGTACTAATGCACAGCATAGGTATTTATAAAATTTGTGAAATTTTTTTTTGTCCTGGTCTGTTGTGGTTTTTTAATTGTTAATTTGGTTTGATAAAGATTTCTGTAAAGCCACCGCCTGCTCGAAGGATGAACCCAAAATAGACTGCCTGTTTGTGAGCCAACCCTTCGGGTCTAATCACAGTCGATGAAAAGAAAAGATTTTTGCGCGGTCACCACACACACAAAACAGTACAACCCAGAGACACTAGATAAAGGTTTTTTAGTTGGAGCTTCTTAGCAACTTCAAATTGTTTGGCGCAAAGAGGCGCCGTAGCTAGCGCTTTCTTGCGGAATTCTTACAAAACTCTGCCTTTTGTTGGTCAATTATTATTTAACATGGGAAAATGACTCACAAAACAGGCAGTCTATTTGGGTTCATCCCACTCGAGCAGGCGGTGCTGTAAAGAAATCAAAATATCACATTTAAATAAATATTTTGTTAACTAACAGTGAAAAAGTCTAATGATTTATATTTATGACTACAATACTGTTTGGTTGGAAATTGGAATACGTTACTGATTGATCGGCAATCAAATCTGGCGAAGTGACTTGGACGTTATGTATTTTATAAATGAAAATCTTATATAAATAACAAGAATTAATTAGCGTTACTAGGTACACTAATAAAAAGTATTTAGAAATTTAAGTAAAATTTTGCAATAGGCCACAATCTAAGTGTTAAATTTTGAGTTGAGGATTGAATAATATTATATGTCTGTATGTATGGGACAAAAACATCTCAACATTTGTACGAGATTGATGGACCTCAACTTAAAATCTTTTGAAAATACATTCGTGTGAACCCGTGTAGGCCCCTACACAGACACACACCATGATGCTGTTTATGTGAATAAGTTTAGGCACAAAGTATTGCGCACATCACTACAAGTTCATGGATAGATCACAAAAATAAAGAGCTAACATTTGATATCTTTACTCAAGTTGCTCAACCAGTGCCAAAGAATGAAAAGCATATGACATGAGTTCAGCCGTTCTACTTCAAACACTTTCAAAATTAGAGTTAACGCTGGAGAAATGTTAAAAATTTAAACTAGCTTATCCAACATAACAAACTAAACAATGTGAGGCAAGCAACGCAATGAATTCACTTTAAATTTTAACAACTTCAAGAGAATCTTCTGTACAGTAATAGGAATTCTATAAATTTAAATACTGTGGTTACAAAATGAAGGACTTAAGTTGCGGACCTATTTTGAGATTTATTGTCATGGTTTTGTGATCCACCAATAACGGGGAAAAGGAAATAGAAGGCGGTGGGTGGCACCCGAGAAAAACAACATGGAACAAAGACGAGCAATCGAGTAACAACAGCCCTCTAGTCTGGTACAGTCGCTACATCTACAGGCAATTGGTGTGGTGTGGGTGGTATGTGTATACTGCATTAATAGTACGCTTATGGTATGCACAAGGACGGAAATAGTACAGAATAACTTCAATGAATGGCTCAAAATGGCTGCTGTGGTTGGGCCACATGATGAGGGCGAAGGAGGACGGTGAACAGGATGCAGGGGATAAGAGGGGAACACGAGGCAGACCCCCACCCTAACAGACTTCATTGGTGGATCAAGGGTATGATTATTATTTATCTACGGCTGCCGTTAATTTGAAATCCGTGATCGATAATCGGAGGCGTTGGAATCGATATCATATCAAAATCATAGAAACTAAATTGATTATCATATCACATTCCGAATGAGAATAGGAAACAAGAAAAAAACGCAAAATTGTAAGACAACAAGAAAACGAGAGTAGTCGCGTGTGGTCTTTTAAACCGACTTTTTTTTTTCAACAGTTGGTATTTGTACAGCGCGCATGAAATGGCTTGTCTAGTTCCGCCTACCTCCCAAAATAGATTTTTGAAGCCATGGTGCAATACGCAAAATTCAGTGTTCTGCAGAAAACTCATCTAGGATAAGGAGGTTCCTGTTCGGTTGCTTGTCTTTTCGACCGCTGCGCGACTAATAAGGGAACGGCAAAAATATGCATACTCAATCAGACAATCACTATTATGGAGACATGTATTTGTTATTGATGGTTGATTATTCTTAAACATACCAGTGTTGGCATATTATTACCTGTCTTGGTTACTAATAATTCGAAACTTACAGGGTGTTTCAAAACATATTTTTATACCTTTTTGTAGGTTTGCAACATTCTGTGTTTGATTGATTATGTATTGATTATTGATGATATTGATTAATATAACCATGTAATGCTTGTCACATATATGATAAATATCTTAATTGGTAGTCAAAAAAACGCCATCCTAACGTTTAAGCCCATAATAAATAATGCGGTCTAAAAGGACAGGTGCCGCGACTACTAACGTTACAAACCAGGGGGCGCGACTACTCTCGGGTTAAGTATTAGAATGTGTCAAAATAAAATTGAGGGCTAAATTTCAATTACACCGCCTTTATTTACGTGCATGGGGTGCTTGTTTTACATGTTTTTATAGTACGCGCCGGCAAAGGTAGCGTCTAGCAAGCGAGATCTCTAGACATTCCAGCTCAGTCTATCTCCTACGAGAACCCCTTGTCATCTACTTTGAAATTTAAAAAATGCCATACTTGACTTAACTTGTTAGCGGACATAAAGTCACAAGTAGGGGATGACGGAAAACCCGACTTTTTTACGACCCGGGTACCCGTCCACAGTACCGCGGGTTACCCGGGGTAGTTAACACAAAAAATCGTGTGGGGTGTCTAATGAACTGTGAAGAAACAGCTCATCAATTCTCGTAAATAGGTCGAGTTTAATGTGTTCTATAAAACAATGACGTGCGATTGAAAGTAGTATTTCATAATCACGAAAGAGGAACAGCAGCCGGACCATTAAGAAACACTCACGCATCTGCTTTATATCTTATGTCACAGTCAAGTCAAGGTCACGACTCACGATTGCGTTGGCGCGGGGCGTGGGCTGGGGGACCGGAGCCGAATTGAGTAAACAAGAAAGGAAAGGTTTTATCACCATGGATGATAGCTTTTAAGTTTTGACTTCTAGCAGAGTGAAAAACATGATGTCGTGGTAGTTATTACGCAGTATAATCTCTGGAAGATCGCTACGAGTGTTTAGGCAGGAGGTGAAGGGGGGGGGGGGCATTCTCAGACACACTTGCCACAAGTCGGCAGGCATGAACAAAGGACATTATATTCAAAACAAAAACGCCGCCAAGAACAAAAGATAAAGACAAGCGCATGTTTACATTAGCTTCCGCCTACAATGTGGACACCTTCCATTCAGGAACCGGGTTTTACGGTAAACAGGTAGTGGAAACACGTACCGTACCCGACTTGTCCGGGCGTGTAACCCGATACCCGGGTACCCGTCGTCTTCCCCAGTCACAAGTAGTGGCAAAGGTCCTGCAAGGCGCTACCGAGTTGTTGATTGTTGAAATACTTGTTGACCTTGAGCGATGTACTACAATATCGTCTGTGACGCGGTGAGGTTGAGCAATCGGCGCGGGAGTGCAGCCGCCCGGCAACACACGCACGCCATGCAAGTTGCCTACACTGCAGCAGGGCAGGGGCGATGTGTTGCGCTTCAGACTTCGCGCCTTACGCGTGTTGTTGATGTTGCAGTGGGCGAACGTTTCAAGGAATAAAGCGATTAATGTCTTGACTGGAAATATTTTATAATAATAATAATAATAATTTTTTACATTTGGGACGGTTGCGTGAGCTATTCGAATATCGACGTTCGGAAATAATCGTACGATGATACAACCAATTAGCAAACGGCAACCTACTTTAAACCCTAAATAGCAATGTTGTTTTGCTGTACGTAGGCCTACATATTATTAAGTTTTAGTAAAACCCTCGTTAATATGAACACCTAGGACCAAAATACCGTCAGTGTATGTAATATAAAAATTTGTAAAATCGCAAAAGGCAAATAATCTTTATAAATATAAGTTGTTAGAGTACACGGACATTAGAGAACTGCAGGTGTAAAAAAAAGTTACAGGTGACAGAATAGGAGGACAAGGTTGAGATGGGATGGACTATGGACACATGAAAACAAATGGGGGAAAAATAGGATGCCAAGACAAAAAGTATGAAAAGAATGATTGAAGAGGAAGAAGAGAGGGCCTAGGACCCAGGAATCGAAGAGAAGGAAGGACATCATAGCAGGAGCTTGGAGGCAAGAGGAGAAAGGTGGAAGATGTGGCAGAGATACGATTGGTTGGAAGGATAGAAAGAAGTGGAAAAATTTTGTTGCTAAACCCAAGCTGGACCCTGCCAGAAGCAGGAAACGGCGATGGATAATGATGCTGAAGTTGTAAAAAACTAAAATTGTTGAAAAGTTCCTCAAATAATTTCCATCCCAGCACCAGCTTTATTTAATCAGTCGGCAGATACTACAAGGATTTTTCGGTGTTGTGCTGTTCACTGAGAAATTACTACTGGGGTTCACGTCAACATACTTTATTTTTTATGAAGGTCAGTGTGGCCGCTTTACAGCGTGGTTCCTCAGTTGCATTAGTTGATAAGAGTGGAGTGGGAGCGCCTCCTCAGTTCATGTGTTTTTATTTACTACTGCATTCAAAATAAATCAACACTACGTCATCGTCTGATCGGATTGAACCATACCCCCCCAAAGCAATCGCAAACAACACTCCGCCCCCAGTGGAACTAAAAACCTTGCCGGGACTGCTGTCTTGATGAGTAGGCAGTTGGGAAAACCCGGATTACCAAATTTCCAGGCCAACAAATACGTCCGCGTGTAAGTACATAGTCCTACAGTTCCGATAAAACTGTGGATGCTCTACTTATACAAAACTTATTTTAATATTTACTGCAATTGCTTTAAAATTATTGTTTGTATTTAACAGCAAACTTTCTATATTATTACCACCCGCGGGATAGAATGCGTTGGTTAGATGAGAAAGAGGCACCCTGGCCCGAGCAACAAACAGAAGGGGCAGCTTTTTCTTCTTGTTGCAAAGGAAGGGTCCTGGTCGAATCCAGTGTGAGTCATGGATGTTTTGTCTCCTGAGCACCAGAGTTGGGAGGGAAGCCCCCTCACTGGGTTGTGCTGACGGTGTGGATCAGTATGAATGGTGTGAAAGTAACTTGCTGATTGATGACAACATGCATCTGCATGAATTTCACTTCTTGCGTGGCCCTACAACATGTTTGGCGTCTGTGTGTGAGTTTTGTTTGATGAGTTAGCTGATTTTTATGTCCACATCCGCCTGAACGAGGTCCCAAAGGACGAAACGCGTCGTGGATTAAGGTAACAACTTAAATTAGCAAGCAGGAGAAATTTATGTCGCCAGCCCTTAAGGCTGGGTTTTATGTTTTCTATTCTTTCCCGACCTGTCAATCCTTCTCAATCTAAAATAACTAGCGGTTGCCTTTTCTACGCTTTATAATATGTGAAATTTGTAATATCTTATCTTTCTAAACATGGAGGTCCCTATTAATGTGGCTGGGAGTGACTTCCTTAATGGTTCGCATTATGATAGAATTTAAAGAAGCCGAGTTTGCAATACGGAGGGTTTACTGTTGCTTAATGTAGCCAACTAGTTACTATTCCAGACAAACAAAACGTCACAGAGAATCACGTTTTACCCCAATCTGTCGGCCTGTCGGCAACAACTGCAACAGATTGTTCACTAGTCAATGGCTTTAAATCTCCAGTTGTTGTTCCATTCTTTGATTATTTTTATTTCTCCATGTTGTTTACTAGGGACAAGGGAATTCAATAAGAGCAGCTAAAATTAAGTATCCATGTTACAATTACTAACATACTGCCTTACCCACTACCAGGGGACAATAGGTCATACACAGGTTCACTCCAAAGAAAAGCAAGCATCGGCAAACATTGAACTTGCCGCCATTAAAACTAAAAAAGGAGGTTCCAATGCCGGTTTATGTACGGCTCAGCAATTTCAGTAAAACTATTATCGGTATGATTTTAAATCGGGACCGCAATTCGTAACATTTACGTTATTTATTTTCACTGGGCATATTTTAATGAAATAAATTGCAATAATGGGAACTGTGTGGAGCTTAGGTCAACCATGCTGGGGGGGGTGGGGGGGAACAGCGAACATGCTAGGACATGCCTGGTGCTTCTTCATGACCACTAGCTTACGATTCATTACTTCCTCACTGACAACAGCCTGTCAGGATAACCTTAGAGACTGCAAGAAATAAGGAAGTTAACAGACTTTATAATATTACGTAACAAATTAAATAGTTTAAGCAAAGTAGTCGAGAACCGTAGCAAACTAACATGCAGGATTACACTCTTACAAGGGCAGATAGAGGGATAGGAATAAATCAACTGTTCCTAGAACTGACTTACAAACAATCAATTACGATACGAGCGTAGGCGGCTTGAATATATGAGACGCTGAAGTTGAAGAATCACACGTGAGCTGCGACATTACGATGTGGAAGGTTCGCGAGGACCTCCTTGATGGTTCGTCGAACAGGTTTTTCTCATTCCTAAAATGTGCAACACAGTCACTAGTAGGTTGCACAACTGACACAGCACAATGCTAAAATGAAAATGATTGATTATTGGAAAAGGTTATACCTTAGCCTAAGCACGTATTTTTTTATAATACCACTAGGGACCAAGAAATTTTCGTGAATGACTTTTTTCACTAAATGATGCTAAATATAAATAGTAACCTAAATACGACCTATTATTAAAAGTAGCAAAAATAAGGGAATAATCACGTTTTTAATTGTATGCTATTTAATTAGAGCAAAATCGGGAACTTTCCTTAATTAAATTATTCTGTAAGTTTTAGTCCAAAATATGCAAAGTATTTTGACAATGGGCATTGAAATCAACATTTCTGTTTAACTTAGGGCCTATAGTTGTCACCATGACAGTTGAAAATATTATCAAAACACACCTAGACTAATTCCAATTAGTTAACTTTAATGGCATAAAATTATTCGTTCATGTGTTATACCGTGTTCATTTCGCTCACGGGTGGTATTGCCAGTGCTATTTTTAAGACAACATGATGCCTTTATCTTGAGTTTATATACGGATATGAAGCTTTTTATGAATATGATACTGAAATGAAGAACTATTGATTTGCCCAACTCAGGGCCCTATTAATCAGTAATATCTAGGGCTGTGCGAGCAAGGAATTTTTGAAGTCGCGCAGGATTTTGTAAAAAGTACTCTTGAATTTTGAGCAAGATTTGAGTGACTTACTCAAATATTGCATACGAGCTAATCGAGACCAACGAGGTATAGATGCGGGTGAAGGACAATTACAAAAAAAACACGTACCGTACGCGGGATCGAACCCACGTCCCCTAATGGTCATATGCCTTGGCTTGGACCCGCGACCTATTCATATGAATGAGTATAGAGCCCCATTGAATTTGCGTTTTGACAATTAAATTACTATCTAGGCTATATTTATAAAAAACACAAAGAAATCTGGATTAGCACTGAAATCGGACAAACAGCGCTTGCTATTGCGAACTACTGACTCTAAAAACATAATAATAAATGCAGGCTCGGACCCTCCCCGCTCGAGCCTATCCAACCGTCTTACGTGTCTAGCCCACGAAGAAGCAGACTTTGCCACTGGGTATGGTCAAGTTTTCACTCACCATGTCCAAGGTCGCGTTGTCTCATCCGTCACATGATCAAGTCTATCTTGTGTCAAGGGCACCGACAACCTGGAACACAATAATAAAATAAGGACTCAGATTGATTTACTTAACTTATCACGTGAATGATAAGTAGGATGCACATTGATACTTTTTTCATTATCGATTATCAAAAATCGAAAGCATTATCAAATCGATATTAGGGCCTATCGATAATATCGATACACCAACAACGCCTGTTTGGACCTATTAAGTGGAACCTTCAAGTGTGGCAAGGGTGTAAGTCAAAACAATACAATTGCGTTCTTTTTCGCTTGCCTGCTGTCATGTGTTGTTATGGTTTTTGTCATCGACTGATAGCTCATTTCCAACATAAATCTCCAGTGTGACACCATCAGCCAGCCAGTGTATGGCACAACATGAGATAATAGTTGGTTCGTACACTATTGACCAAATATTTGATACTTCGATAGAAAATGAATTTGGTAGAAAAGAATTTTAGGTTATCGATTATCGAAATAATATCCATTATGATTAATTGACTCGATAATATTGATTATCGTGTGCATCCTAATGATAAGTCAGTAGAATGAGTAGTAGGCCAATAATAGTGGATTTTATTTATTTTTTATTTATTTGATGTAGGCATGGGAGTCCAGTAGGTAGGCCTAAGTAAGATACATTTAGGGATCTGGTGTTAAAGAAAAGTATTGTCTGTTGAAATAAAGTAGGTGAACCCTCACTAAAAGTCTCCTAAACAAAATCAATCAAGAGGCCTAAGACTCTAAACACGTGTGGACTCTAAAATATGAATTTATTTTTTATTTTTATTTATTTAATCATCAACATTGAAGAAAGATGCGTAGTAAATAGGCCTATGGTAGGTCCGCCTAGTCATAACAGAAAAATAATAAGATGCCCCATCAATATAGCCATTCAGATTCTGAGGAGCAAAGTGGGCAGACGAGAAGGGATAGAATGAGAAAAAACACAGACATTAGAGGAAATGCTGGGGGCTGTAGGGAGGTTAAAGAGACAAAATGGGAAGGACACAGTCATGTGAATGTCGAGATGGATGGAACATGAACAAATGGATAGGCTTAGGGCAGGTAGGCCACTATTTGGGCCAGATTCATACGGCGTCCGTTTGAAATCATTCATATGTGACCACAATCAATAACATTGTTGGCATGCAACGTGAGAAAATCACTTTTAACACGAATAATATGTAGAACTGGCAGGGGCCAACGGAGGAGGATGAATTCAACACAAACACACTCAACCACGTTCAGTCGTGTCGAGCTCTGAAGGCGATTACGCTGACGAACTGCACAGCCCCGAGATAGGAGGTCCACACACAAAACAAGACATCCACCGACACAAACCAACATTGATCAATCTCCCTCGTAGGGGATACAACAAATTATTGTCTTTCTCAGTTAATTTGAGGAAATGTTTTTACTTTTGAATGTTTGTTTAGTATCATTATAAATAAACACTGCGCAGTAAAATAATAAATCAAAACATACTCTTGGCCTTGCGTCTGTTGTTACGTAGGCCTGTCAATCGCCTGCTGCCTAGTCCTAACGACTTCAAATTCCCAGGTTTATAAGTTCAACTAGTTTTCTATTTAAATATTGAAAATGACATATTGATAAAATTTCTCACTTTGAAAGTAAAAACTGAAAGATGATTTAATTCAATTTAAGAATTTAGCATAGGCCAGGGTCATTATATTACTGGTATTAAACCAAGGTCATAGTAATCACTAGAAACACAAGAAGGTCGTCCTTCATTCTGTAACAACAGAAAACACAAAAATAGATTAGCTAAACGAGTTGGGTAACGAAAGAGATGGTCACCCATCAATATTGATAGGTCTCAAGCCTATATTATTTTTATATGATAGGCATTTTATTTTAGAAAAACTGGAAGACAGAAAGAAATGGACATGAGAACTAGTGGAAATGCCGGTCTTAACAGACAGCGAAGAAGTGAGGTGCCTGAGTCTGGCTAAGCAAGCATGATAAGCTGTTTAGCCCGAGACAATGGTAACTCGTCACCCCCCGGACCCGACGCCTGCGGAATAGGTCTGATAAAACCTTGGAGTATGAGAAGTAAGTCAATGCATTCGAGGCGTGTTTAAAAGTGGTACCCTGCCTCACTGACATCACTGCAGCACATTCAGCCATATTTGTGTATGTAGACTATTTCTGAGATCTGTGACTTTCCCTCACCCCGCGATATGTGAACTTGTTTGTATTGTTGTGTATTATTGCCACTTTTTTAAATTACATAATGATGAGGCTATGCATCGTAATATACGCAAGTCATTTGGAAAAAAAGATGGATGTAACCATAATAACAACAAACAACAATTTATGGCTATCACAGTTTTAGTAAATTAGTATTTGCAGGTAGTAACAAAAAATGGTTCTCTAGGTACTACTAAAATTAACATCAAATTTAGGCAAAATACATTAAAAGTGGCTCAGCACGAGGTTGTACCAGCGGACTCAAGAGTATATATTAATTATTCAGTAACAGCTTATAAATAGGGCCTAGTAGTATTTTTTATATCAGAAATCTTACAACTGTAGTTTATTTTACTGCTGTAAGTATTAATTTATTTTTAATTGTTACATTTTAGGAAAAACCTATTTATTTGCATCTTTTTTCTATTGGCTACAGTTTGCTAACGGACTAGGTTAAGTATTTGCCAACCGGAAATCGTAACGTTCCATCAAAAATAACACGGTATCACTTAATAGGCTAATCGGCAAATGACGAAACTAATGCTAAGTTCGTAAACATTAAACATTCAATTGATGGCTTTCATGTAATTATAAACAATAAATATTAGATATGTAATAGTTGGAAACTTCTTCTTGAGAGTTTGGGGGCTCAACCCGGTATTTGGCTTGCAAACATGGCACGGGCTCCTTATCATTCTGATCGAAATGTGGATGAGTCGACAGAGAACTGCCACCTCGAAAGGGTTTCATACCAAAGTACAACAGTTTAATTGCGTGACACCATGCTAGTCAGACGTCAATTACAATCAAGAAATATTGGCAGTAGGCTTTAAAAAAGTATTAAAAGTGTCCTAATTGCCATCACCAAACTTCTTTACGCTCGCTTGTGAGTCGGCGTGCATATCTGCTGGGTTGAAGGAGCGCACGGGATCGGCTATGGACCACCGATGCTCTGTGGTCGCAGTTGGTCCAACGGTTCGCGCGCTCGTTTTGTAAGCCCAAAGGGTCGCCGCGCTTCGAGTCCGGATGTGTAAACTTTTTTACCTTTTTTTATTGATCCCATCATTATTGTTTACTTTCTTATAGATAACGGGTTACGATTTTTATAACTTTTCATTTAAAATACTCGAACACAAAGACATTCTTACCTCAACGTTTTTGGGCTGTATAGTGTAGTCAAGAATATTTGGCTTTTACCGGCTTCAGCCTGCGCACTGCGCCCCAATATTTGTTTTTTTAAATATGAAAGTTATGCAAATATCTTACATAGGCCTTACATGACTACATAATAAATTGCCATTGTGTAGAACAGAAGTCTTTCAATATGGGAATAATTGCCCCAATTAAAATAATAAATACTAAAAAATTGTAATGACTTTGTATAGGTCCTCTTCGTGTATATAGTATCGTAGTTTTATGTGTTAAGCAGTTTTACTTTTTACACTTTTTTTAACGTTTAATACATTCGAACTACGTGTTTAATTAGAGAGCCAGCCAAAACCCAAATTTTTAAATTTTCGCTCCATATATACTTACAACGAAGTTCATAATATTGTCCAATCGAGCGCGGTTTTCGAAGGGCGTCACGCGCGTTTGCCAAGCCTTCACTGTTGCTCCTGGTTTTACAATTATATGTTGACTTTGGACGTAAAAATATCAAAATACAGTATGGTAACATGTATTTTACAAAATTCCTATTTTTTTTTTTTTTTTTTAGTGTTTAATTACCTGCAAATTGATACATAATTTAGTCATATTTCACTTGCGGTTCGTCGGTACTGTAGTGCTTTTTGGTCGGAAAGTGTAGGGTTTTGCTCGCTTGCAAGGTAAAGGATAGGGATTTACTTGATTTGATTTCGAAAAATCTCCGAAAGTAAGCTGGTAACCCCATTGCTTGTTGTATTATTGTGAAAAGCACACTATTAAGAGTATATATTATGAATTTAGCCCAAATTTCACTACGCGAAAGTTTCAACGGATCGAATTTAAAGAAACAGTAGTATGTTTTAAAATAGACCCATTTTGCACCATCGTCGCTGCAGAAAACCATTTGTTAATAAAATAGCATAAAAATTATTCGGAGAAGGGTTCCTCCCTCGTAGGCTACTGATATATACGGTTCCCTCAACGAAGTGTAACCGCACGGCCTGTGCAAGTCTCATTTTGGCCTCAGCCGGAGAATTTTTCATTTTATTTTAATATATTTGCATGATGATAAAGTTTAATTGTAAAAACAGTTAGGCAGTAAATTGGTTAAGTAAATTGGCATATTGCATGACATTATACGTGATGTCACAAATCACAAGTAATAATCAGTAGTAAGCCACTCTAGTTGTGAAGTGGCAGCTGAGAGTCAAATGTATTTGGTAATTTCACCAATGTTTTTTGGGATAGGGAGTACGGGATAACGTGATCTCCGAACCACCCCTGCAGTTAGCGAGGCGGGAAAGTTGAGTTTCGCACAGCAAGTGTGGTGTTTCGGTCGGGATAATGTGTAGCCCCAGCCGACACATCCCCTCCCTGCTCCCACTGGTCCTTGTCGTCGGCCTCGGCCAACTGAACAAGCGCGGACGGTACACCAGCCAACTAGGGCAGTAAAAGATGCGGAGTGAGTCGAATTCTCGTCGAGAAAACGGAAATACGTAGGAACCCCTCTAGACCAATAACAGCCTAGTTTAAAGTGCGCGGGGGTGGAGACCCAATCACAGGGCAGAGTGTGAAACCAACGGATGTTAGTTAGAAGCCAAGTGGGCGTCGCCTGTTTCGAGCAAGGATCGTCCACTACGCACATCACCAGAGAAGACGACGGTTGACTGCAAGTCGAGTGCATCTTTTATGTCAGTGTTTGGAAGCATGGGTGTTTTCGCAAAGTGGGGAGTAATCCCAGGATGGGTTTGTTACCTCCTGCTGAGGTCAAGCTACATCTCGCGGTATATAATCATGTTTTTTTTCAAGTTAATATTCAGTTAATCTCGTGATAGCGAGTAGCGTGCTAGCCACCATAGAGACGTGTTCAATAGCCATGCGCGAAAATAACGACGACATCGCAACCAATGCTTTTTTCCTCTTTTTACTTGGTAAATTCTTATATCTCACATCGGAGTGACATGCGAGTCCAGTAAGAGCGTTTCAAGGTTTTCCGGGTCATTTCGAAGTAAGTGACTTGGTAGTCCAGCCACGTGGGACTCCCAGGGTCACCTCTACATCATCGTTTGGAACCTCCACTACACTACGCAAGTAGATAAAAGAACCCATAAGTTGCAACTCCCCCAATTTGTTCGAGACCAGAGAACTTGAGTTCATTCTGAGGGCCTAGGCAGTCTCTTAGCGAAGGTCGGTAAATCGGCCAGTTCACGATCACGTGACCCCGATACCACGGCAAGCGCGGACACAGGCCCTTCCCTTAGCAGAGATTTTACCGTCGGCCACCACTCTCCCCACGGCGGCCGCTCCCGTGCAAGGCAATTCCAAGATGGCGACGTCCTCCCCTACCCCTCTTACGAACAACGATAGGTAGAATCTTGTATTATAAAAAGACCTATTCTTAAAGGATTTGTAAACAGGGTATTAATTATTATTTTTATGTTTTCTTATTCTTTTGCATGAGTTGGATTCCAACCCCTAAAATTTAAAACAACCCGGATGTCAGTAGTTAGTAGTTCACAAATGTTACAATAAACGCCACTGCTTTTAAATTGTTTCACTCACTGAGTTAGCATGAACATCTAAAAGCACTCCTTATAAGTTAATTCTCAGCCTTCAGCCGTTTCAACTATCTAATTCTTAAGTAGCAAACTAGACAGGACCAAGCAGGAACGTCGAGCACCAACGAAGTGTGCAGCCCCTGGGAATTCGGAGAGTCTACACTAGCGTTGCCAGGTTCAGGTACCTCTTCTTGACGGCGAGGGCAGAAGTTGTATATGTGTTGTGTCCATCGATCCGCCAATGTACATGTTGTGTGTTTGTTTTGCTAGGGCTAGATTTTCCCAATCACGCGTGTAAAGAACGCATAAATTTCTGTTATTTGTCACAACCCTCGAAAATTCCAAACTCGCAAGCTCGCAAATTTGCGAGTGGAAATTGGGCCAGTTGCGAGGTCAGAGTTAATAACCTAATCGCAAAAATAATCCACTCGCAAAAATATAAAACTAGGATCTCGCAAAAAAACAAAGAACTAGGCCTCCTTGCATAAACAGTCGGTATGTGATTGATACGTGTTGGCAGTGAGATGGGTTCTGCATTAATGAAGAGCGCTTCGAAGATGGTAATATAAAAAGTCATAAATAACATTAAAATCTTCGAGTTTGGAGGGCTGCAGAGCCCATTAGCGCGACCTTGGTCGACCAGTCCCTTATTTATCAATGGGGCGACACAGACAACCACCCATTCATTCCACTCCCGTCTATAAATACAATGCAGTAGTTTTACGATATTTTCGTGCTTCTGCTTAGGTTATGAACTATTTAGTTGTAAATTCAAAATATATTTTGGGTTGTATGAAGCTTTTGTCGGCGACCTGCTCAAAGGAAAACATGCGTATTTTCGAGTTTCGAATTTTGTGACAATAAAGCATCTTGAATGAATTACAACCAATATC
The DNA here is from genome assembly GCA_024449915.1 of Sweltsa coloradensis. Lineage (NCBI taxonomy): Eukaryota > Metazoa > Arthropoda > Insecta > Plecoptera > Chloroperlidae > Sweltsa > Sweltsa coloradensis. The sequence goes on from JAMZAV010000100.1 coordinate 706,212, forward strand.
TGGATGCGCAAAGAAAGTCTCATTTCTACCCTCAAGTTTCAATTTCTTGCACACACTTTCAGTTTTAGTGTGTTCAAAGCTCTGGAAGGAAGCGAACGGTTGTCGGAGTTAGTATCTTTGGTTGTCGGACCCGGGAGATCGCGCGCGCTTGTTCACGTTGACGCTTTCCATTAGATATGTTTATGTTTTAATTAGTTTTGTCGAGTGTTCAGTGAAATAAACATTCAACAGTGTGCTTTTACAATGAAACAGTCGAACATATTTTCCTTTTTTAAAAAGAGTGTTAGTGACCGCGAAATAATTAGGCCTAATCAGGTGGAACAATCAGTGCCCAGCACTTCTACATCTCTACAGGCCGAGACCGGTACCAGTGCGGGTGAGAGTGAGACGCGTAGTGTAGAACTTGACATTTCGAATTCGATAGCTGATAGTAGTAAGACAAACAAGAAACAAGGTGGATTTTTGCCTCAATGGCGAAGAGACTTCGTGTGGCTTAATTTTAATATTGAGAAGGAGTTGGCCACATGCAGTGTGTGTACCCAAAATGTAAAACTCGCTACCGAGAAGTGGGTCGTTGGTTTTCCTGGCCCTTATAAAAAAGAAAACTTCTGTTTGGCATGCAAAAAGTAAAATGCACTGTGACAGTGTTAAATACAACACAGTTTCACAAAACCCGGCTAAATCAGAGTTAGCAAAATGCGTGCGGAAAATGGAAAAGTCTATGTTTCAGCACCTTACTCACTTATTTCACATTGCGTATTTCATTGGCACAAATGAAAAACCATTCACCGACTTCCCTCGCAAGTGACATTAGCTCGCAGATTAAATGTTGAACTAAAAGACCAGTACATCAGTGACAAAGCGTGCCATTCATTTATAGAATTTATTGCATTAGACTTGCTCGAGACAGTGGTTGAAAATGTGAAAGTGTCCCCATACTTCAGCATCCTAATAGATGGTTCAACAGATAGGGCTGGCGATGATAATGCCGATGTGTATGTACGATACATACACAAAGGAGAAATAAAAGAAGATTTATTGGGTTTAGTGGTGTTAGAGAGTGGGACCGCCGCGTCATATTACGCAGCACTAACTGACTTCTTAGATTCTACTACCATTGATTGGCGCCGACCCAATATATGTTGAGCCTCGGTACCGACGGAGCGTCTTCGATGGTAGGCCATAAATCAGGCCTGATAACATTGTTGCAACAGAGCGATGTGCCACACTGCATCAGCATACACTGTGTTGCACACCGTTTGCAGCTTGCAATCCTTGATGCCACCTCGAAACTTGATTACTTAATCGAATTCGACAAAGTTGTAAAACGCGTGTTTCATTTTTACCGCGGTTCGAACAAAAGACTTCAAAGTTTACGTAAAACAGCACGTGTTATGGAAGTGGAGATAGTAAAGCTGCGTGACATCCATTCAATACGATGGGTGTCAAGTAAAAGCGACGCAATACGGGCTTTAAACAGGAACTTGGTTGCTGTCATTTTCAACCTAGAGTCTCTCGCCTCTGATTCATCCGTTGCTGGGAGTGGTCAGGCAAAGGGTATTGTAAAGAGCATGCAAAGTTTGAAGTTTGCGAAAACTCTTCACTTCATGATGGATCTGTACTCGGTGCTTGACCCCTGTGTAAATTATTACAACAAAAAGAACTCGTGTTGTCCCAAATCAGAAACAAAATCACAATTGCGGTAGACTCCCTCGAAGCTCTAATAAATAACGAGGGCCAGGAAGTAAAATGTTTTTTATCTAAACTCGTTTACAACCGCGATCAGGTTAGTTACAACGGACTTAACCTGAAACACGTGATCAAGGGTGAAGAACAATACCAGCTACTGCGCAAAACCATTTTACAGAACACATGTAAATATTTACGCGAGAGGCTTGAGTCGACCGACAATGTTGTAGGCATGAATTGTCATATTCTCGATCCCATGCAGCATCCTGACAATGAAACGTTTCAATCATATGGAAATGAAGAGATCGTTACACTTGCTCGACACTTTAATGTTATTGACAATGAAAACTCACATCAATTGATATCTGAATGGATGGAGTTTAAGTATACGACGCGCGGTCTCGGCCTACAGATACAAGGTTATTTGAAGAGATTGCATGAGTACCCAACACGATTTGTGTTATTACGTCAAGTAATCGAAGCAACAACTTGTGTTGCCGTCTCAACTGCGTCGTGCGAACGAGGGTTCAGTTTTGTGAACAGGATTAAATCAAAACAAAGATTAGCCCTTGACACTTCCACCCTCCGTGACCTTTTACAACTAGCTGTAAACGGACCACCCGCCGAGGTCTACGATCCCAGTCGGGCCATAGACAAGTGGTATTTCACGGCTCCAGGGAAACGTCATGTGGGTGGGCACAAGCGCAAGCTGGCGGTAGCCGATTTATAGGTAAGCCCTATTATTATCCTGCACTATTCATTTACAGTATTCTCAACAAGCAAATATGAAAACTCAATTGTAAATAGTTCATCTGAATTGATTTTATTTGGCAGACGCGAGACGTCAGTTCCCGGGCCTACTTTTACGCGGACGTAGGAATTTAATCTAATCAAATTTAATTTAAACAGTTACAAATATATGCAACTTTGGCATTATATTTCACAGTTGTTTTATACCTAAATTTCGCCTCAAAACGCGTTCTAGGGCCATCTTCTTTGTTCTAAACTCAAAAAAAATTCGACTACGGCAAAATTTGCCTCCGGCGGCTGGAGCTTCGCCCCAGACCCCAGCTCCCCACGCAACCTAGTTGCGAGTGCAAATTCGTATTTGCGAGTGACTTGTAGGTGGAATTTTCGAGGGTTGATTTGTCAATCCTATCTTTTGTTTTAAAACCCGTTATAAACGTATGCAAAAACCCCGAGATAATAAAAATAGCACGTTTGTAAACAGTAGGTTCAAGTCAAGGTTAGAAAACTTATCAGCGACGATTGACGGTTCATCGTGGAACGTTAAGTTAGGACCTAGGACGAGTGTGCAGCGACAGAAGCTAGCCATGACTAGGGACGCCTACATAGAAGTCAATTTTTTTAAACTCGTATTTAGAGTACCCACTTAGTCACAGACCTAACTGATTTCCAGTGCCAGGGGACATTAAACTTTTAATGCAGACCAAGCCAACCCAGTCACCCAACACCATCGACAAGCGAACAATGACCAACTAGGCCTAGAGACAAACATATTTAACATAGGCCCTAATCTCAAGGATGCTCTTTCACTCGGCCAATAACCTGCCTCCCGTGGCACGTCCCGCACATGTAATGGGCACACATCAAGCATTGGAGTCAGTTAAAGGCACAGTCATACCTAGACGCTTCCTTGTACCTAGTGATGACATCGGGTACCCGGAAAGCGGTTCCAAACCGGTTCTATAGCGATCTGGTTCCGACTTTTCAAACCGGTTCCATTTTATCAAGTTCTACTTTACAACAGTGAACTTCACGGACGTTACACGTTTTCCCGCCGTTTTCCCGCAAAAAGGATAATTCTATGCACCGTTTTTTGTGCGGTCTATTTCCACAGAGCCCGTGATGATGTAGCCAGCTATCTATCCTTCCTCACTAGCTGATTATCAAGCACTCGAACGGCCTTGACGCGCGAGGCTCTACAATGACACTTGTCGGCAGTCCTACGTAACAAAGCGCGGGCGCCGAAGCCACCTCACTCCCCGCCGTAGTCGCTTCCAAAAAACACGCACGTAAGGCTGATACATTGAACAAAAATTGACCTTAAAAACCGATTCCGAACCGGTTCCGGCGTGAAGGAACCGGTTTGAACTTTTTGGGCCCGATGTAATCACTACTTGTACCCAAGCACGAAATCATTTACTCATAATTTAACTACATTGGGTACGTTCCGAAAGCTGTTGAATATGCCTTGTGCTGGCATTCTCCAGCACGTTAAAGCATCTATAAGCACGATAGGCCCTACCTACTTTTGGAACACCTCGAACATTGGCATGGCTGTTTCGGGGAGGCGCGCATGCAAACATATTTTAACGCAATTTTTTAGGTTAAGTACTTAAGTAGGTAGTTTAAGTTATTAGTGAAATAACAAAGTGACTTCCCATTGTTAATGCAAGCGGCTTGCTCAGGTGAAACAGCTCAGCTATTACGTATGTTTCTTGGGCTGTCTCGTCAAAGAACAATATGTAGGCCCACATTACATTACCAATAATGAAGTGATCCGCCATTTTTGTTTTTAAAATACCGTACCCCCAATCCCCCACTTGTTGAAAGTGCTCAAGTGAAAATCTCATGCTGAATATGCTCACAAATGATGTTACGGAACCCAAGGCAGATCGTATTCAACAGCTTTTGGAATGGGTCAAGCACTTAAATAGCATAGGCCCTATTATACAGCTTTATTGATGAGGATCCCAAGTAGAACATTGTATAAGGCCTCTAGCCTATTGTCGTCACCAGATTTAACATTTTACAGAACATTGTTGAGTTATAGTCTAGACCTACATAATATAAACTAACCAAGTTCATCAACATCCGTGGCCACGTCCAACTCCAGGTCGGGTCGCCACTGAAGATCTAGGAGTCTCCATCTTCTTCTCTTCTGCCGCCACGTTCCAGTCTTCTCCTCGCTGTTCCAGATCTTACCTTTTAACAGATGAGAATAATGTTTTACTCTCTACATCTATCCCATCAAGTTATTAGCAGGCCATGCAATGTCAAGTCCAGGGATAGAGGGATGTACACATGTAGGCCCTATAGTCCTATAGGCCAAGTCTGTTAGGAAGAGTTACACAACACACAATGGGGTGTGAATGAGACTCTGAAGTGAATAAATTTAGCCTAGATCGTTTATAGCCTAAACAGGGTGTGTGAATTTGAAAATTTTAATTTAAAAATTTATTTATTTTGATTTTTGAAATTAAAATCCATTTCCAAATCAATGACAGTTCCTACTTCCTAGGCCTAGCCTGATAGGCCTAGGATATTAAAAATCATAGGCCCTAGTAGGTAAAGAAATCATATCAGGCAAACATTTTTCAAATGACCCACACGCAATGTCTAAAATTTAAATATCAACGCATTATTGCATGAGGATCAAATTCGATTTTTGAAAGTTTGAACAACAACTAGGCCGACTATTACCACCTTTGGCAGTCTTCCTTCAACGTATTAAGTAGAAGTATTACACACTACCTGTGTAAAGTCTCCATTGACAACCACAAACTATTGTAACGTAACAGCCCCTGCCCTTTTATTTAGGCCCTCAGCCAGAGATTTTTTCATTTTTATTCTTAATTAATTTGCATATTGTCAAGAAATCATGTTGCATCAATTTTTATTCAAGTCAAGGTTAATTTGTATAGGCCTAGGTATACAAATTAACAAAGTATCAGTAATCAAGGTAAATAGCTGGTTATCCTAGAGTTGGGAGCCAGGTAGGGGTAAATGTTTTCACCCTAGTTAATAGGGTGAACAAAGAGTTATTTGTCGCTTGCTAGTTGCAACCAAGTTGAGGTGAAATCCCGAGCCAGCCACACACTTGGGAGACTCAGGAATGTGGTTTGGCAGGCCAACAGTGCTGTTTTCGCGAGAATTCGTCGTTGATTTGTGTAAATGGCAACGTCGGGTGTACGAAGTGCGTGCAGTGGTCACGTGATTGTCGCATGAAGCGAAATCACCCTGTCCAGTAGGGAGATCAGTGTGCGTTGGTTGTGTGAAGGCCATTGGTGGGATTTGAACTCGTGGGCACACTAACCCAATGAGAGATAGGACCTAGTTCTTGGTGCGGAAGGGTTGGTAGCCAGCAAGGACAAGACGAACGTTACCTCTTCCACTTGTGCAAGATTCCGAGAAGAGGAAAGTCGAACCGTTAGCAGTGCTGCGAAGTATTTTAGCAAGCATGGGAAATATCCCTCGGGAAAGTGAGGCAAGTTGGCCTAAACGTACCGAATGTAGGGCAGATCCAGTGCCAAGTTGCTAGATGTATTTTTCCACTTCTAAATTGCCGTTTTAAATCGTGATAGCCTAGTGGAGGCTAGCCACATGGTTCCGTCTACAACCATGCGCGAGTGATCTATAACGACCGCAATAATTATGGTAAATTTTCTCTCTACACCATACGGGAGTGGCATGAAAATGCATAGTAAAGTATCAATATCTTTCTAAATAATCGTATCCGCGCATTCGACGACTTTGGTGACCACCCACGTGGTCCGACCAAACTCCGTCGACGCCAACATCATCAGAGACCTTCATTAAAGCAAGTAAGCTGTATCTTTCCCTTATCATTGTACGTCCCCCCATTATTCACGTGTTGCTGAGAACGTCGAGTTCTTCAGAGGGCCTAAACGCACCCAGCCTTGGGAGTCCAATATCTGGTCTGCCACTGGGGCCTGACCTAGATATTGCACCGGCTATCGGCGAGCAGACGCACGGCATGCTCCCGCCATCAAAGCCAACCCCATCCCCGGCTTCCCCCTGTGCATCGCAGAGCAACGCTCTCAATCCCTCCCTCTGACCCACGTCAAGCAATCAACGATCATCAATCATCATCAATCAAGATTGAAGTGGCTCAAGTAGCTAAACAACTGGGATCCAAACACTCTAGTGGATTAGATGAAGTCCCTGGATCCCTTCTGGCTAAATGTGCACCTTATATTGCTGCCCCCTTAACATTCTTAATTAACGAGTCATTTTCTTCTGGTATCTTTCCATCACAACTAAAGAACGCCCGAGTGATACCCATCTACAAACGCAAAGGCACTAAATCGGACATGAACAATTATAGGCCTATCTCCATCCTCTCTTCCTTTTCCAAGATTTTTGAACTCATCATGCATGACCGACTACTGTCCTTCTTGAACTACCACTCTCTTCTATCACCTAGCCAGCATGGCTTCCTTAAAAATAAGTCCACCACGACTGCATCTTTAGCTTCCTATCTCCCCTCTACTCTGCTCTGGACAAAGGTGAGCTTGCTGTGGGCCTCTTTTATGATCTTAGCAAGGCATTTGACACCACCGACCACAACATTCTCCTCACTAAACTAGAAACCTTCGGTATAAGGAGGAGTAGCCCTCAAATGGATGGCCTATATCTATTCGGCCGCACCCAAGCAGTAGAAATCCAGGCTTCGTTAAAAAACTCCGCTCACAAATTTCTCTCTATACCAAAAACTCTGGTCACAGGGGTTCCTCAGGGCTCTATCTTGGGCCCCTTGGCCTTCATTCTATATGTTGATGATCTACAGGGTTACCTCAACAAAGGTACCCTGACCCAGTATGCCGACGACTCGAGCCACCTCTTAACTCTCCCTAAAGATTGTGTCCCTGCCCTCCCAGAACTGGTGAACGAACAAGCCTCCCTGATGTCCTCCTACTGCCACATCAATCTATTAACTCTTTCACTGCCCAAGACCATTTATCTTTACTTTCACATCACCCCAAAATGCCCCAACCTCCAGTCCCTTAGTCCGGCTTGATGATAAAAGCATTGCCCGCTCCAACTCTGCCAAGTTGTTAGGCCTGAACGTCACTGATACATTGGATTGGTCCGTCCACATTGAACAAGTCACCTCCAAAATTAATAGTGGTTGTTTCATGCTTAGAAAATTAAAACAGATAGTTCACCCTCATGTTCTCAAATTAGTTTATTTTGCTCATATCCACTCACATCTGTCCTATGGCATACTATTTTGGGGTGCATCCCCTCAAGCAGTTAGACTCTTCACCCTCCAGAAAAGGGCATGCCGCATTATTGCTGGTGTATCCAGAAGGCATTCTTGCCGAGAGCTCTTCAAAGATCTGGGAATTCCAACTCTTGCGGGTTCCCTGATTCAAGCGGCATCAATTTTTGTTCGGTTAAATCCTAATCTCTTCCCTCTAAACACATCAGTCCACTCCCATTTTACAAGGTCAAATCTCCAAATTCGCATCCCCACCCATAATCTGACTTTATTCTCCAAAAGCCCTAAGTACTTGGCCCTAACCATCTTCAATAAGCTTCCTAACAACATCAAAACTTCCCCAACCTTAGCTTCCTTTAAAACTAATTTGAAATCCTTCATCACATCCAAGAGCTTCTACTCCTTCCAAGAGTACTTCTCTCCCTAAACTGTAAATACTCTATACTCTTATATTTTTTGTTTTATGTATTTTTAAATTTCACTAGGATGCTCATAACACCACAGGCTGCAATTTATTGTTCAGCCATTATACACCTTGCAAGCCTTCTTATATTTGTGTATGTTACAACTTGTTTTTATCTACTCTCAGTTATAATCATGTTGGTATTTTACAACTTGTGCATATTATTGTTTAGCCGCTCTCTTCTGTAATCATGTCAGTCTTATACCGTGTATTCATCTTTTTGTAATGCCTCTCACTCTATAATCGTACTTGAATTATTCTGTTTCTGTCTTGTACTGTCTAGTTGTCCAGTTGTCAAGTACTTTTGTACTTGTACCCATACTTAGGCCTAGCCCTATATAATAATATAGGCCAACTGTACTTTATGTTAAATATTATTCTTAACTAGGCTATTTTATCTATATTTTTAGTATTAATTTTGACGATATCCATATTTGTACTCTGTATGAATCTAAGGATAAAATAAAAACTTGAACTTGAACTTGAACACGTTCCTGGAGATCGACGTTACGTATTATAATAAGTTATAATATTGTATTCATTAATCGGAATTAACATGTTTATTTCTTTCATGTTGGATCCAACGTTAAATCAAACCCTTGCTGTCAGTAGTTAGCATTTCCAAATGTCTCAATAATAATGCAACCTATTTTTATTCAAATCTTTCGTTGAGTTGGCATGCGCATCCAGAGATACTCCTTTTTCTTTCACATGGATACGTAAGTCTTCAGCAAACACATTTTAGTGGGCATTTGCACGGCTCATCTTAGAATAGTAGGTGAACGAGCGGAGCCTGCAGGCAGCCGAGGACGACTGCAGCTCTCTGGCGGGGAAGCGGCTCAGCGCCAGCGCGCTAAACCAGGTACCTCTTCTTCCCTCACCGGAAGAAGTTGTATTGAGTGTACTCCCCCTGTCACCACCTGTTCATACCTGTTGTGTTCTCAAGGATAATTCATTTTTGTGTAAGTAGCGTCGTAGGCAAGTTTAGGTTGGAACGGACCGGTCATTCTCTGATAATTGTTAGGGCGCGCAACGTGAAAAGAACCCCGAGATTAAACAATATCACTAGCCCAAGTTATCAAGGAAGGTTTCCGTTAGGGTCCATCAGGCCAAATCGGGCTGTACACTACTTGTCACCCAGCAGTGGGACATTAGTAAGGGTTCGAGATCCTGTCCGCTACATTTGGCGGCCCAGAATGTAGGGGCTCGATTTTTAACCACGACGCGAGGTTGAGAGTCACGTGTCGACTGAGAGTTTTGTGTTGTCGAGGACTTAGGACGTTGTTTTGCTAGGTGTCGACGCAACGGACGGGTGGGACTAGAGCTGTCACCGCGGCGCGAAAGTAGGAGCGTGCGGAAGGTGGCAGGCCTAGCCATGATGGTCAGTCAGAGTGGGTCACGTAGTTACTTGCCACGGAAAGCAAAGATGAATAATCGGAAGACGGTAAAAATGGGCAGGGCAACCGGTGAAGAAACGAGACGGAGCATCGCAGTGCCGAGCGTGTTCGCTGAACCTGGAGTACAGTACGTACGAGAAACGGAATTGGGCGTACAGGAGGTTTTACGCGACTGTTTGTTCACGACGAACAGCGAATCGGGTCTAGAGACCAGGGAAGAGACCACCATCTTAGGGTCCAAGTCGCGAAACAATACCTTCGGTGTCATCGGAGGAGGGCGAAAAGGTCACCAAGACAGATCTAGGGGAGGCCATGGACAGGCTAGATGATAAGCTCACTACTCATGTGGCGCATATGATGAATAGCCTCTTCAAAAGGTGGGACGCTCAACGAGAGAAGGACCGGGAAGAGTCTATCCGGCGAGACGCTCTAAGGGATAAGGAACGGGAAAAAGACCGGGATGAATTCCGCCTTAGACGTTAAAAGGGAGAAAGACTTGGAGGAGAGTCGGCTTAGGGAGGAGAAATGGTTGGCAAAAATGGAGAAACTTAAAGAAGAACAGATCGAGTGGCAAAATAGGACGGACCACAAGTGGGGTGTTAGTCACGCACAGCTGGAGAAGAAAGTTACCGTGCAGGCCACCATCGCGAGAGACAACCTCGACTACCAGAAAACCGGTCTGACAAAGAAGTTAGAGCAAATGACGCAATCAGTGCAGAAGCTGAGTGAACAGCAGCAAGGCTCACTACAGCAGTTAAGAGAACAATATCCGCACTGAAATAGATGTCATTAACGCAATGATTGTGAGTGAAAAGGAGCGAGTGGCGCAGTTGGAGGCCGTGAGACAAGGGCAACTGTCAGGCGTCGAGGGAGGCATGCGAGACGCCACCAACGAGACACGCGACGCCATCGCGAGAATCAACAACAACATTGACGGGCTGTCAGCACAGTTGGCAACGCTGGGAAGGAGGCTCGATGCGAGTGTAGGTGACCGAGGCGGGACCGATCAGCTGGACCGAACCGCGGGCAAGCAAATCCGAGCCGAGCTCGAGACACGTGTTGCGTCGCTGCGTCGTGAGCTATGGGAGGCGGTGAGAAACCCTGACCAAGCGCACGTGGGTTCGAGGACAGAAGAGTGCGGAGACCGCGCTGCCGTCAAACAGGAAAAATATGTGAGCGAGAGACTCGCAAAAGAAAACATATTTTTTAACAACTCAACCACGGGAATGCACTCGCAAGAGTTTATTGCCATCTTGGAAAAGCGTTTCGAAGAGTTTCGTGTTGTGCCAACCTCCTATGTAGCCCTAGCTACCCAGTGCTGCAGGGGGCAGGTGTTAGAGTGGCTCCGAGAAACTTCGTTTACGAATTTCGAAGAATGGAAGGAAGCCCTACTCGAAAGGTTTTGGGGCGTGGTGGAGCAAGGTCAGCTCATGCAAAATATTTTTATGGGCAAATATTAGGGGTGTGCGAACCGGTTCGAATTTCGAACCGAACTCGAACCTCTCCGTGAAAGTAGTGAAAATGCTATTTCAGCACGTTTGAATATCCCGCGCCCTATAGTACAAGTTCCAGCGATGGCCGATAGAGCGCACCACGCGTGTGCTCTCCAGCGCTCTCTATGGCAAACTAGTTTCCTCCAATCGCGACGCTCGGCGATGGTGAATTTGACCTTCAAAGTCAGTGAAATGCAAGTAAAGATGGAAGGAACATAAAAAATGTCAAACCACGCAAACTACGAGTTTAAAAGACGTAAAAAAGTGATCAAATGGAATATTCTCCACATTCTTTCTTCAGGATAGTTGATCGGAAATATTAGTGATATAGACGCAAGCAAACCAATAAAGGATGTTTATTTTCGACGCCGTGTCCAGGCCTAGGCTTCCTAGCTAGCCTAGGCCTATTCACGTCTCCCGGTCCTCGCATCCAAATCCTGTTATTGTTTATCGTAATAAATGATGTAGAAAGCTTTATCAACACAAAAGAAGAATCAGTTAAAAAGCTATGAAGTTTTGGTCAATTGGATAATAAAATTTGCCGTTAGCACGCAGCCTAGGCCTAGGCCTAATTTTACATGCGTAGGGCCTAGGCCCAGGCATGAATAGGCCCTAGACCTACACAAAGGCCTAGGCCTAGCTAGGCCTAGATTGTAGACTTGAAGGGCCTAGGCCTAGGGCTTGTGTAAAAATTAAGAGTACGCTAGGCTAGGCCCCTAGGCCAAGCCTAGGGCTAGTAATTTACTAATTGTTGATTAGGTTTTATTTTTATTTAGTTTTAATTAAAAAATATTCCTAGAGGTTCGGTTTGAGGTTCAAAATTTTTCTCAAGGTTCGGTTCGAGGTTCGGTTTGAAAAAAAATTCAAGGTTCGCACACCCCTAGCAAATATCAGCCGGGTTTCGGGATCAAGTCGAGCTACTGCAGTCGACTGATAAAACTAAATGGTTACTTGGCGAACCCCATCTGTGACAAGCTGCTTACCGGGTACCTCAGGGGGGACTTTGGCGAGAAACTAAAAGCAGCACTGCTGCCAGCTAAAGGCTCGCCTATCAAACTCATTCTCACTTTACAACAAATTGAGAATGAAAACCTGAAGCTCGCCGACGATGACGAGCGACCTCCCATCATGGACCACAGCAGAAGCTACCCCAATAACCCGCCACCAGGACGTTCCCAGGGGAGTGGTAACAGGCCGAACGAACGAACGAACGAACGGGAGAGGCCAGGCGCCACCAGCTGGCGAGAATAGGGGCGTGGCACGGGCACCGCCGGACCACGAGAGCGAGCGGCACGAGGAGCGAGGCGCAGGCGGCCGAGGCGAACCACCGCGCAGCGGTACGGCGCACACGGTGAACCGAGAGACGGGTGCGATACCACGAGGTGTCTACACGCAGGCCATCTCTAGTGACAATGCCAGCGGCGGACTTCCGAGGAAAGAAAATGCGTCGTCGGAACACCACTAGCGGTCGGGCCGGAACACACCCGGGTCCCGACGTCTCATAACGAACCTCGCTGTGTAAACACTGTCTTTGCTAACCCACGGGAAGAGTTATTAGCTGAAGATAGTGATGATAAGGACAAGACTAACTCTTTCCCTCTTTGTATCGAAGACGTACCTTTGCGTTGATGTGTTCACGCCTGGAAGGACGTACCTATTTGGCACGCTGGAGGGGAGTTAGCTCGGGGGAGTACTTGTCACCCAGCAGTGGGACATTAGTAAGGGTTTGAGGTCCTGTCCGCTACACTATATTCAGGTAGGCCTAGATATAGCCTAGCCTACAAGATCATAATTCATTGTAAAAAGGTAAAAAATAGCGAATTTTGATCTAAAATTTCAAGTAGGGGTATAGGCCTAGAATCCCTTCACATACCACATACCAACCGGTATGTTATTTTGGGAATTGGGGTAGGCTTAGACCTGCTATTATTAATATCTGGAGGACTATGTGAACCGGATCATTCTGTGACGTCGTGGATTAATGCTTACGTACCTAACTGTGAGCTGACGTATCAAAATCACCGTGAGCTCCCATAAGGTCTAGAACGGCAGATTTGTGGAAATCTGTTTATTATTTTGCCAGTCTTGTTCTTGATCGTGTTTGGTAAGATCCCAAGTGACCACTGGGGTTGGTCATGTGTGCGTCTGCTGCACTCGGGCTGTGAACAATGAATTTGGTTCATTATAAGAACTTTAAAAAGTCAATGGCCAAGTAATTTTTTTTATGATTTTGAGTTTAAAAATTTTACTTTTTTTACCACAAAAATGGTTGGCTAGGCGCTTGTCAACAGGCGAAATGATCTTACTTCTTTTCAATGCGAAACTAAGGAGGAAGAATGAAAAGATTGGCTCAAATTCTATATCTCACAACATTCACAGCCAAAGACTTTTGAAGGAGAGCTTGGCTGCCGTTTTTTTTTTACAGATTTTTGTATTTGCGGGGGGATATCACATCATTTTGCTGTTTGTTTCATATCAAGGCGTTAAATACTTGTAAATGAAAATTCAAAGAAAGAGGGAAATATCAAATGTAATTTTCCATCTAAATTGCTCGGGTCTACGGCTTAGACGGAGTTTGATTCATTTTCTAAATTTTTGTAAGAATTAAATGGACGAGTAGTCTAACTCCGCCCCCTGACGTCACGACTCAAACATGTGCTCAAAGATGGCCGTACTGTGGGACGATTTTAACTGACAGCCTTACTGTACCACACTAAAGACTGGATTTCTGGATTGAAATGGTTCAATATTGTGTTGTATCACGATGTTTGTCAAGAGCTAAAATAGGAGGGGTGTCTTTACACTCGTTTCCGAAGGATATCAAGTTAAGAAATAAGACGTGGGAAGTTAAAATCAGATAGATAAGAAATGTTTTACGAAAACATGTGATACCATGCTTGTAGTCCTATAATGTTCTTTGTATTTCGTGGATTTCGATTACAAGCAAATTCCTCACGGCGGAGCCCTGCCCATGTGTTTACCCATTTTTTTTATTTCCCGGACTGGCCAACTATCTTCATTCTAAACTTAATGCTTGTAGCAGGCAGGCTAATGAGTAGACCTGTTTGACGCGGCCCTATAATTCTGCACAAGAGAGAGGCCTAAGCACTAGACAGGCTACTCTTGTTTAGGTGTAGGGCCTAGACCTAGCTAGAATAGAATAGAATGTTGCTTTATTTCCATTAAGTATTGCATACATAGTTAGTTTTATGTTAACATAACACAGTTGACCCCTAAGATAATAAAAGTTTGCCTACATCTAGTAGTAAGGGTAGGCCTATATGGAAAGGAAAATAACACCTAGGCCTAGCCTCTGCTTATTGGTAGGTTAAAACTAACAGTATAGCCTTAATTTTGCTTTTAAGGTAGGCCTAGGTCTAAAGCTTCCAAGGTTAAAGGCCTAAACTGTGTATAAACTATAAAGAGGGGTACATTTCTAGGCCTAAATCTTAGCAAAGAGATGTGTCTAGTCCTAGCCGTGTAGGCCTAGGATATGAATCTAGGCCTCCGCCTACCCCTAGAGCTAAACCCAGGCCTACTTTTTACGATATGATCTTGTGAACTGAGGAAAAAATAAATTATGTTGGCCTAAACCTGAGACTAAAAACTTAAAAAATGCTTTCGAGAATAAAGGCTTTGGGTTTATAATCATTCTAAACCCAAAGGTATAGGGACTATGATGACCACCGTTATCCGAAGTCCACACATCCTCTAGGACATAATATAGGACAAACAGCCTTCCCTAAAAAGCAGCTGGCTTCCTTCTTGATCTACATAGTCTTTGGCTTAGTCCATTCTAAAAAAATAACATATTTTTCAAGGATTTTTTCCACCCGTACGGGCGTAAAAACACGTTGAAGTCCATTGCGCCAACCACACTTAGGTTGCAGCTTGTCCCACAGTTCGCGGCGCTATCTGTTGGATTTTTCGGAACTAGCTAAGCCCCGCCTTTGACTAGTTGTCCATTGGTGGCTGCATAGCTCAGTTGGTAAGAGCATAGCCCAGACGGCTAAGGTCATTAGGGGATGATTTAGGGGGTGTTGGGGGTGAAATATCGCTTGCCTCTCGGAGGATTATTCATTCTGATATTTTTATCTACCCCCATGCCAAATTTCGCGCATGGAGCCCATGTGTTAGATTCAAAGTGCCATTTATTTTTTACAACGTGCTGTCATGACGTGTCATGACCAAAAAATTATTAAAAATTGGTTTTGTGCCTTTAAGACATGTAGGCCTAGTAGTAAGTGTGTAAAATTTGATTTTTTTCTAAAATGGTGCTGCAACAACTTTTTTCAAAATCTGGTGAAATGGTATGGAATGACCAGGGTTTTACTGTACCTCTATACCTGTAGGCCCTACCTAATACCTTGGCCTATAGGATAGGCTATATTTTGTATTTTGATCATTTTTATTGATTGTTAGGACAAATAGGCCTAATATCAAAGCACGGTAATAATAAAAATAAACTCATCAAATAGGCCCTAATGTTTCATCAAGTTGTAGTAATTTGTAAACCAAGCCTATGATACAAATCATCATAATAACCACTTTAGAAGAAAAAAACATCATCACCTTTAGGCCTATAAGGGCCAATTAAAGGGATCGTTCACCTCTTATGTAAAGGTGTACCCAGACATCTATTTACCTAAGTAGACTCCATTTACAACAAATTCTTTCTCTAAAATAATCATAATCACCATATATTAATTGTTAAATATATGTAATGAAATTGACTAAGTTTTCGCCACTTCGCTGTACTGGCAACAACGCACGACACGGCCTTGGCTTCGGAGTCGAGTAGCCGGGTGTCGCGGCAAACTGAGTTATGGTATTGGACATTTAAAGATGCTTGGGGAGGGGGGATATGACATGTAGTCAAGTATGGCACACTCGCTTCAAATTAGGTTGAAATAAAAACGCATGCCATATGTTATCGGCTCAAGTGTCAAGTGTAGAGGTGTTTACGAAGTTATGTCGTTTTGAAAATCGACTTGATAAGCGCACAGCGCATCCACTTACTGTATACACATACAAAACCCCGTACACCTAGCCGAAATATATATTTACTGCCGATACCAGTACGTTATTTGTTCATTCTTTTGTCGAATATGCTGTTGATGTGGATTTTAAAAACTTTGTTTGTGTTTGGAATGGTTCTTCTAATCTATATAGCATAAGATATATTATGAGTGGGGATGTGCCTGCATACTCTAACGATATAAACGAAATCGATAAGCTAATGGACCTAAAAAAAAAGAGAATAAACATTAAACATTGCCCAGAAACCTTACGCAGACCTCTTCACATCAGTTGGACACGTGCACTCGTTTCGATCAATCGTTCATGATGACATTGAGGAGCGGTGTAATAGGTACAAAAAAATAAGAATGTTTATTATACGTTACAGGGCAAGCGAATTCTATTCAGTAGTGTTCGTGTAGAGTTTGTACACAAAATGTCAAAAGACAAAGAGTCAAATTGTTGCGACGAGAGTGACTTTATTAGTGAATTGCTTGAAAGTGAGTCGGCTCAGTGTATAATAACTAAGCAAAAGCATATAGTAGTTTTGGGCAGATGATAGTTTTCAAAGATGTTCTCAATATTTTACGCCACAAAAAAAAAGCTTTGGAAAAAAACATCCATCAGTACAATAGAGAAACATTGATGTCTGGCGTAATAAAGAAGGCATACCTACTCATTGTTTATGGCTACAATTACGAACAAAAATTGATCTAACAGGCAACATAGATTTGTTATTCATCCTGTATACACAAGTGTGGTCATAAGGCGGCTTTAAATAATAAATATACGAAGTATTCCATGAGAAACTAAAATAAAATGCCGCTTGGTATAATGATACATTGTTAATCGGTTTTCGGATATATGTAGTAGTACATGCATAACGCGCGAGAGTTATTCGAGAGGTCCACGGTTCGATCCTCACCACTGGCAATCCTGACATTTACATGATTACGGAAACTGCTGTTAGCCCATAGCGTTTGGAATTACTTTAATCATGTTATTTCACTTATTGTGGAACAATAATTAAATTTTTTAAATGCTATAACCGAATCGTTTTTATATTTTTTAAGTGCAAGTAATTCTGTATCATATGTGTGTGTGTTTGTGTGTGAGTAAGAATCGCTATTGCGTGTATTATGTTGTTGTATAGGCAATACTTATTCAACTTCACTTTGAGGCCTACCTGTCATGATTGGCAACAAATAACTTTATAAGAACGTGCCAATATAATATTTATTCCATTTAATTGACGACAATAACGTATGTGTTTCAAAACAGGTGTTGGTTTAACTGTAACGTATTGTTAATCATATGATCGCAGGCCTTCCGCTTTGTTTTCAGTAGAACAGACTATCTCGACAGATAGACCGGGACCTACCTCGCGCGTTACTCGCCGCTAGTAGCTGTGCTGTGTTGCAACACCTCGCCAGCTCCGTACCAGTGACGTCACTGACCCGAAGCGGGCCGATGAATTTAAAGACCCCTATTGACGTAGGTTTGGAAATATACACAATGAACTTAATTTTTATGTTCGTACTTGATTTTAAGAATAACTTGTTAAAGAGGTGAACGGGCCCTTTAACAGTCTTGGGGACGCTACTTTTAAAAAGTAGCATGCTATCGCTAACGCTACAAGCCCCGAAAAAGTAGCAGATGTAGCGGCGCTACATTCGCGCTACTCAAGAAATATAGCGCGCTACTTTTCCGCTACATGTTCATGTTTAATCGGGGGGTGTCGAGATCTCAAATTGTCCCATTTTTTAAGCCTTTTGACGTCGTGCCGCGATGATTTTTAACTCCATTTATGTCAACTCGATCGTGATCTATCATCAAAAGCACATCATTTCGGTTTCCATTGTGATAGAAGGCGTTCTTTCAACGTTTGGGCTAGCTAGGCCCTAGTCTTTTAAGAATTCTAGGCCTAACGATCAACATTCATATTGCATTTCTTCTTTTCAACAACGTGTTTTTCGCGGAATCACTGCAGAAGAATGCGACAAACAACTCTAGCCAGTTAGGCCTACTGGTGCCGGACAATAGCGATATAGCCCGGAATGTCCCAAGGGAGGGGGGTATGACACTAATCACTTCATTTTAATGTGCAATTCAGACGATTGGCGTAATTATTGAGCGGCAGCGGCTTATGCTCTAAATCAATAATCCGACTTCTAATTATCGTGGATACATCTTTGTTTACGACCCTGAAATAGCACTCAAGATGCACCACGCAATTTAATAATCACTGCGATATTTTTGGTAAAGTCAGCTCACACGATGTGACATATCGGCGATCTTGCATCCTTCGGACGCCGCAGAGAGAGAGACTCGCTCTCTCGGGGAGCGAGCGAGGGAGATGGTGTGCAAGTGAGACGTGATTACGGGCCGTCTACCAGGCGAGCACATGACGTGGCGCGACGGACGTTACAAGTTAGTTTGCAGTGCCGACTTTTGACTTTACGTGGTACTGGGACTGCTGGCGCCGGAACTTAAAAAGTAGCGCAAATATCACGCTAACGCTACAAAAATTGTAGCATGCTACCGCTCAATATGCCCTGTTAATAAAGTAGCGCGCTACTGGCTCCGCTACACGTAAAAGTAGCATGCTACATGTAGCGCGCTACTTGTAGCGCGCTTCTCCCCAAGACTGCCAATTAAACACACTTTTAAGTTGTACTCATTGTAGCAACTAGCAACCAATAGGGCTAGGACAGTAGGACTACAGTAATTTGCATTGCTCAATGCATTGCATTGAGGCCTACTCACAGTAGGCCTCCGCCTAGACTATAATTTCAATCAAATGCTCTAGTAAACCACAAAACCAACAAAAGTGAATTTCTTTAAGAGGGCTTCAAAAACCTCAAAAACTCACCAAATCGAATCGATGATCTCAAAATTTTTCCGGGGGCAAGCCCTCGGACCCCCATTTGTGTTCCTATCATGTAGATATAGTACTCGGTAATGTTTTTGGAATAACCATTGATTTTTTCCAGGGGAGAACACTGCTAGGCTATGAAGGAAGACGAGTTCAAAACTCACCAGAGCATCGTGAAAATCCCGGTTTGAAGGCAACAGCTGTTCGTTCGTTGACTAGTGTTGCACGGAGGTAGTTTCTGATGGATCAATATCACTGCGAGACCCAGACATTAACCCAGGTAGCCTACACAAACATCTGAAAGAGAAAAGAAACCAGTAACACCCTGATCCAACATTACTTATAGCTTTACATGATACTAGAACATCTTCTTATTTTTATGTGCCCACATTCTAGGCCATCACGCAATGCCAGTAGAGACAGGCCTCATCGTTGCTTATGCCAGGTGTAGGCTTCGCATAGCCTGTAAGACTTGGACCAGATGATCTACAATGGTATTGCTATAGGCCTACTTTCAAGAATCCATTGCATTATATAATACGGCGATCCAAAGCTTGAAAAGAAGGCGTGACCACTAGAGCGCACACAGTGACGAGCGCACGCAAAAACCCACTAACACACTATACGAAATTACCTACATTAATTGTAATTTTAGCGTGTAATTAACCCTCGCGAAGAAAACAAACCCGGAAGTGACACTACTAAGCCCTATAAAACCATAGCTGTTAATTACATTCCCGGATTCTCGGAGAAATTCCGGCGCATAGCTAATAGGTTCAACGTTCGGACAGTGTTTAAATCCTCCAACACTCTTCGTAAA
This sequence comes from Sweltsa coloradensis, assembly GCA_024449915.1. Lineage (NCBI taxonomy): Eukaryota > Metazoa > Arthropoda > Insecta > Plecoptera > Chloroperlidae > Sweltsa > Sweltsa coloradensis. The sequence continues at coordinate 725,957 of JAMZAV010000100.1, forward strand.
CAACTGTGTAAGACCAAACCCTATAATACCGACCAGCAATCCCGTAACGTTGTTTACGAAATCCCGTGCGATTGTGACAGGACTTACATTGGTGAAACCAAACGCCCCCTCAACGTTCGTTTGACAGAGCACCAACGCAACGTAACCTCCAATGCACAGAATTCCCTTATCGCAAACCACGTGGAGGAAACTTCACACATGATCATGTGGAACAACACATCGGCCCTTCTATCAGAAGAAGACGTCTTCAAGAGGAAAATAAAGGAGGCTGCTGTGATGGCATGCAGCCACACCCCCCCTGTCAGCCAGCCGTCGTTTGATTTCCACCCCATGTGGGTCCCGATAATTCGACCAGACGTCAACAGAGCGCGCAGCCACCCCCTCCCTGTCAACATTAAACCTGCCCGCCAGCCCGAAGAGAGAAGAGCGCACGGACGTCAGTTAGCCTCTGCTTGAGGAAGAGTAAGGAAGTGTTACTCGAAAATTCGCAATTGTTTTTTATTTAAGTGACCTTGGTTAATTGTTTTTAAGTGTGTGTTCGTATTCTATTTCGTTCCGGGTCAATAAGCTTTCCATATCATCGTAATTTTAGCATTTTGCAATGGATTTCCAAGTTGGTAAAGGTGGGAAAATGTGCAGAACTTCCAAGAAGATAATGCCAAAGTGCTCCTTTGAATAATAAAGATTGATCAGGAAAGGAACTGTAGACGGGCGCAACCCGCCTTCTTTTGAAGAGAATTATGATTCTAATCACTATGGATAGGAACAAATTAAATCTTTTTGTTATAATTTTACTATATTTATTATTATTATTTATAAGAAAGGTTCTTCATAAGCCCAAGAGAATATTATGCTGATTGCTGATTCGCTTCATGATGTAAAGCATAAGCCTACGAACAATAGATCCTACAAGAATCAGTGAACTTCATTGAATTTAAATTGTGTAGAATAGAAACCAACATTTCGACTTGTACCTGTTTCCGGTTGTGTATGTGAATGCCCGTTGCCTACTATTTTTTGTGTGTATGAGGGGGGGGGGCGGCGTATCATAACATTATTTTGAATCACTTTGATGAATCACGGATGTGTATCTAGTCAAGTTTTCTTTAGTATCGGGTTTATCCCTCAGATTGTTTGGAGGGGTGCACAGCACCCCTCCAATATTATTAATAGGCCTATTATTTATTAAAAAAAATACTCTGACAAAACAGAGGAATTTGTCTGGCAATCGTGGCAATTGTCCTGTGGCCTATTTCCTGTTTTCCGAATTACATATCTATGATCATAAAATATATTGGTAACGTTTCCTGTGCAAACCTGAACCGAAAATTGATTTTAAAATGTGTATTTTTATGCGGTTACACTTTATTATTCCTTTTTAGACTACAAACTAGCCTCAGCGTCAATGTCCACAAACATACAAATCAGTCTTATTTGACGATTACAAATGCTAATTTTGTTACTGATTTAATATAAAAAACAACACAGCTAAGACACTGTTTACACAACTTCGTAAAATATTTCAGCACCCCTCCGAAGTTATAAAACCCAATTGTATGGATACCCACCCACCCTGAGAGTATATTAATACTAGAAGTTTGATCATTTAGTTTTACAGTTAGCTATGATTCAATATTTAGACCTACTATTTGGTCAACTGCAAGCTTTAAAATATTCATTCTTTCAACGCATTGCGCACGCCTTACCGAAGTATACACAAGGCGGCCATGACAAATTCAAAGCGATACCATACCTCGACGGTGGCGCAGTGCAGTGGCAAAATGATTGGAGAGTGCTCTATAGATAATAGTAGTCCTAGGCCTACTTAGTGGTTTCACTGATTTGTAGGCTTGCCTAACTAGCTAGCTTGGAGGAATTGCACGCTCTTATAGAGAACTATGACAACTAGGTTATCGTGTACCTAATCATGACATCAATAAATTCGATGCCAACTCAACACAGAGTTGGACGTGGCAAACGATAATGAAAATTATAAGATAAAAAGATAATTTATAACAGAACCAGTAGGCTTGGACTTGTACAAAATACAACCATTGGTATCGTGAGCAGTCGTGAGTCTGGAGGGAAATGTGGAGAATGTACAGGGGAAGGTCAAGTCCTAGGCCTAGCTCGTGTAGGCACCGGTACAAAATTACAACCTCTATATAAATATATAAAAACAAGGATCTTGGGTAAAACCGCGTCGAAAATAAGATGAACCAGGGCAGAACCTGGGCGTCCACCGACGTTTCGTCTGTACTACGTCAGACATTTTCAAGGTTGACTGTGACTCTACGGAGGTTGGAGTCACAGTGGTTGGCAAGCACGCAGCGCCCGCCTTATATAGCCTCGGCTGAAGGTGCGGGGCGGCGATGTCATATCGAAAAAATATATACGGATGGTGGCAATTGAGAAACAAAATAGCACAGCTTACTGTAGTGAAACCTTTTTAGTCCGGCTTCTTGTCATAGGGCCTGATTGGTTGTCTTTTGAAATGTTATTTGTGCTTAGAATTATTGAATCTGAAATTTGCACCACCTCTGAGGGATTTGGCTGAATAGGTCTACGGACTACATTTCGAGGCATGAGTGCAGGTTTCCAAGCAAGAGGGAGGCTCTGGCTATCATCTCTTTTGTTCATGTTATTCGGCCGTTTCTCAATTTCTACAGATTCACGGATAATACGTGGCTTGAGCTGTTGTACAGGACAAATAGTTTTTGTTTTGTCAAAATCTATCACATGCAAGTAAGCTTTAGCATGTTGAGCCAGGGCTGATTTCTTGTCACCTGCTTTCACAGCATTAGAGTGTTCATTTATCCTCACTGCTATGCGTCTGCCTGTTTGGCCTATGTACGTTTGATCGCAGTTGCCACAGGGAACCTCATAAACCCCTCTTTCTTCCAGATGAACAGTAGTACAATGGTGATTCTAGTCTTGTCACTGTGCATATGCATCCGCATCTGTATCGGACCTATCGGAAATAAATAAGCGCAATTCTGAGTGATCTGACTCGACGTGAGTCCGAAGACATCACAACTTCCACTTCTATTTAGCATCCTTTTGGCATTATTTACAGCTTTTGTAGTAGGTGGCTCTTTCCGACCAATTAACATTCATTTTTTGTACCGGGTAATAGACAGGATTGCAAACTTCTTTTTTATATAATGTTGTGGCCTTCATCCATGATGCAGTATTGATGCAAGCCAGCACATGGTATCAAAGTGTGCTAGGCATGGTTCAAAATACAATTTTAAACTCAACACAACATCATTGTTAAATAATATTTATAAAAATGAATCTTTCAACTTTTTGTGAAATATTTCAATGGTACGCAAAATATTTCACGTTGAAACTTTCAAATTGAAATATTTCAAGTGACATATTTCACTCTTCGATCACTACCAGTAACACAAGTGAACAAATCTATTATGTTTAGTTCTTTTGAATCTGCCGCTGATTAGGGACCTAAGAAAATGGCGGACGGCAAACTTCCGCCAACTTCACATCTCAACATTTGCCCCTTTTAGGCTATATCAGATCTATCTCCACGTAGTATATAGAGCTCAGTGATTCACATCTAAAACATAATGTAGGCCTAAAGCATAAATGAAACGCCAAATCGCCATCTTGAAAAGGTCAGATTGACGCTTCAATTTGGTACACTCACGCCAGATGTGCGGACGTATTGGAGACTGGGGATCTAATCTACTATAGACGTTAGCTAAATATCATTGTATGTAGGCCTAGGCCCCTACTTAGTTGAATAGCTATTACAGGCCTACAAAGGGAGGATCACTTCTCTAAACTCAGACCTGGGTAAGTTACTTTTGAAAAGTAATGAAATTACATTACTCATTACTTCAGCCAAAATGTAACTAAATTACTATTTAGTTACTTTTCCAAGAAAGTAATGAAAAAAAAGTAGTGAAATTACTTTCAAAAATTACTTTTTTGACGAGTATGACGCAAGTGCTTTGTCTGCCGATGGCGGGTCTCAAGACAAAGACAGGGTGTTATCCACGCCCACACTGTAAAACCAGCGGAGGCCTATCACAGAGATATTGTAGATATCGACGTATAGATGTATAGTAAATTATTGATTACGCGGGGACATCTATCGGCGAAATGTTGTAACTACACTACAACTACTACAAGTGTAACAATTCGACTATGGATTTATTTGACACAGACTTGAATATTTGATGTCAAGTAGATAATTACGTCGTCAACGGCGCTCGTCATAGGTGGAAGTACCAAAAGTAAACATGGCTAGAATCTGAAATAAAAACTCGGGACTCGAAATCTCTCGATTATACCTACGAAATGACGGAAATGCTGCGTGCACATGCACATTGTTCAAGCGGGCTATACGTAGAAAGGCAGCAGGTGCACTGGCACAGTGACTGATATTTGATACACAAGGCGCGGGCCGCGCGGAAAAGGTAGGCCCTAATGCGTTACTAACGCCAAATTACAATGATAAAAGTAGTGAAATTACTCTTCCGTTACATTGAGAAAAATGTAATTAAATTACTGGCTCGTTACTGAAAAAAGTAATTTCGTTACAGTAACGCGTTAATTCCGTTACGTTACTACCTAGGTCTGTCTAAACTAGAGGCAAGCTCTGTCAGTTGATGTCGGGGACCCCTCCCTTCGACGACCTCCTAGATGACAATGACAGTTTACAAAGAGAAGGACAATGACGACCACAAATTATTGAGAACCCCCCACCCCCCCTTAGGCCTAATAGCCTCATAATACGTGTGGCAGGTTCCAACCAGCACATAGGAATTTCCTCCCCATATGCCCTCTTGAGGCTAGTGTGAGTTTATGACTAACGGCTGACGTGGGCCTAGGCCCATTTGATTTTATTTCATAAAAGTCCATGGCCAAGTAGGCTAGGCCTAGGCCTAGGCTAGGCTAGGCCTACATAGGCCTAGGACTAGCTAGGCCTACCATACTGTAGACTACATTAAAATAAATGAAGGAATACCTGTTATATAACCATTTATTTAGTGTTAGACATTAGTTTGTTCAGGATGTGAAGAGTAGGCCCTAAAACATTGAATAAATTGGATACACAAAGCCTAAAATGATCAACTGAGTAGGTTTACACTTACTTGTCTAGACGAGACGCCATCATGCACTGCCTCATAGAGAAATAAAGCAGCACTGCCTTCTCAGGTTCCACTGTAACCTGTGCATCCAGCAGGCCTAGGACACTGGGCGCGCCAATTCAAACAATTTACCTTTGACTACAGTAAAGCGCCTTGGTTTGAATTGAATTGCCTTCAAATAATTTTATTTGAGATTCGACCATTACTAGGTCCACACCTACGAAGTGCATTCTTGCAGAGTTTACAATATAATAGGCCTATACAACTTATGCTGGTACCGGTAATAGCCAAGATGAGCCCCAATCACAAAGCCGCTTTGAAGTGTAGGTAACGTAGATAAGCTATTTACTAGCCTCACGTAAGTCAAGGCGGATTGGTTCCCTCCAAATTGGTCGAAAGGCGCTTTGGCTAGTACTTAACATAACATAACATTTCTTCAGAGCGTTCACCACCTGCGTTTTAGGCAATTTTCTGTTTGCTCGGCTGAATGACATCACAGTTGTTAGAAATTTTGAACATATCTTGGTCCATTCTGACCTGTGCGGACCGATGAATACCCAAACCCCTGGCGGAAAGAGGTACATCATGACACTGACTGACGACTACTCCAGATACTGCACGGTCTACCTACTGAGAACTAAAGACGAAGTTTTGGACAAGCTGAAAGTTTACTCGGCAAGAGTCAACAACATCTTTAACACCAAAATTAAGAAGATTAGGTGCGACAACGGGAGAGAATACAAAAATGCAGCCGTCAAATCGTTCCTGGACGAGGAAGGCATCGAACTGCAACTCTCTGTACCGTACTCTCCCCAACAAAACGGAGTAGCCGAAAGGAAGAACCGCTCCCTTACAGAAATGGCAAGATGCATGCTACTCGACGCGTCCCTCCCAACAAAGTACTGGGGAGAAGCAGTAGTCACCGCCAACTACCTACAAAACCGCTTGCCCAGCAAATCGGTTGAGAAAACTCCGTATGAACTGTGGTTCGGCAGTAAACCGAACGTCTCCCACATCCGAGTTTTTGGAAGCAAAGTCTACAGCCATATCCCCAAGGAGAAGAGGACGAAGCTAGACCCCCGAGCCGAAGAAGGAACTCTCGTTGGATACAGCGAAGAAGCCAAGGGATACCGCATACTAAACACAGCTACCGGTACCGGGAAAATCATCGTCAGCAGAACCGTCACATTCACAGAAACCAGGATGAAAGACAGCTTCGAAGTTATCAGCAAAAGACCGGAATGGGAAGAAGCAGCGAACGTAGACTCGGGTAACCTCAATCTCACAAAGAACCAGGAAGCCGCCGTCGAACACGCAGATAACCCCAGCGACAATGATCAAGAGACAGCCGAACCGGCTTCCGAAGACACCAGAAAATCCTCAAGACCTAGCAAAGGGATTCCTCCCAAGAGACTATCGTACCTAGCCAGAGAAGAGGTCGTCGAACCAGGAAGTTGGAGAGAAATGACCCAAATGAAGGGAGACCTGAAGGAAGAGTGGACAAAAGCGGCAAACGAGGAATATGAATCTCTCATGGCCAACGCCACTTGGTCATTGACTACCCTGCCCGAAAACAAGAAGGCCATCGGAAGCAAGTGGACCTTCAAGGCCAAAGAAAATGCAAGCGGAAACATAGAACGCTTCAAAGCCAGGTTAGTCGCGAAAGGATTCTCTCAGAAGTACGGAGAAGACTACGACGAGACATTCGCCCCAGTGGCCAAATACGCCACCATCAGAACCCTACTCGCAATAGCCACTGTTAAAGACCTAAAAATAAGGCACATGGATGTGTCGACTGCATTCCTCAACGGCAACCTATCCGAGGAAGTGTACATGAAGCAGCCGGAAGGGTTCGTCATTCCAGGACAAGAAGACATGGTGTGCAAGCTCAATAAAAGCTTGTACGGTCTAAAGCAATCGGCCAGGACCTGGAATTCCAAAGCCCACGATACAACAACCAAGTTGGGGTTCTCACAAAGCAAAGCTGATGCTTGTTTGTACGTGAAAAGGAGCGGACAAACGTACACTTACGTCACCATTTACGTAGATGACCTGCTAGTATGCGCAACCACGGAAGAGGAGCTCGACCAACTTCATGTAGACCTGAATAGCTCTTTCGCCACAAAAGACCTAGGCGAGGCAAACAACTACCTAGGGATTGAAATAGACAGAGATGCAAACGGGGACATGCTGCTACACCAACGCGGAAAGATACTTACCATTATCGAACGGTTCGGAATGGCAAGTGCCAAGTGTAGCACAACACCTATGGACGCCAGCTACCTGAGCCAAACCGGAGAGGAAAACCTACTACCCGATAACAAAGAGTACCGACAAGCAGTGGGGGCACTCCTGTACCTTGCAAACGTCACACGCCCAGACATTGCCACCGCCATAAGCATCCTGAGTAGGAGACTCGAAAATCCCAGGGCCATGGACTGGACGGCGGTAAAGAGAGTGATACGCTACCTAAAAGGCACCGCCGCTCTCCCACTAAGGATCAGCGCTTCAGGGGGCACTGTTCTCTCAGGATTCACCGACGCAGACTGGGGAGGTGACCAAATAGACAGAAAATCGAGGAGCGGTTACATATTTCAACTAGGAAGCAATACAATATCCTGGTTGAGCAGAAAACAAAACTGCGTAGCCCTCTCCTCAACCGAAGCAGAGTATGTGGCCACCACTCTAGCTTGCCAAGAGGCTACATGGCTCCGACAGCTCCTAAGCGACCTAGGACACGCCCAGGAAGACCCAACGGTACTGCACGAGGACAACCAGGGGTGCATTAACCTAGCCACGTCTGAGAAAATAGGCAACCGAGTGAAACATATAGATCTCAGGTACCACTATATCCGAGACGTCGTAGACCAAGGCACCGTCCGACTGGAATACTGCCCCACGGAAGACATGCGTGCGGACATACTAACGAAGCCGCTGCCGGGTCCCAGGTTTGCAGCACTGCGGGAGAAGATAGGGCTTGCAGCCAGCGACCCGCGCGAAGGACGTCCGTCGAGTGGGGGTGTTGGATTACATGCTACGAACGCCTGCGCGACGGGCAACCCGCCGTACGGCCGAGTCGCCAACTACAAGTCACCGCCTCCTTGCAGTGCTTAGACTCCCGTCTCTGTACGATCTACAGTGCTGAGTATAAACCACGTTTCGTCGGCCCGCTCAGACACCTTAGAAGTGACAAAACTAGTGAACTTATAACAGGGATACTTGCAGTTGGGATACTTTTCAGTTGGGATACCTTGCATTTGGGCTAACTAACCACACCCCACGATACCTTGCAGTTGGGATACCTTGCAGGCCACGCCCCACGCACTTGCAGTTGGGCTAGCAGTTCAAGTTGTTGCTGCTAGAATGCGCATCTTCTCCTCTGTGCAGGATGTCGCGCTTTATTTGAAAGAGGCTAATTAGTCTGCCACTCAATGTGCTATTTGCCAGATTACTGGTAGTATTTGCTGTCTTATGTGTGCTTTTTAAAATTTTGAAACATTTAGTTGATAACAACTCTTTAATATACGAGTACAATTTTTCGGTAATTAAAAATTAATTTGCCAATGTTGTTATACAGATCGCATTACATCGTGGGGTAAGAGCTAAAACTGATTAAGTCCAAAAAAGTAGTTTTGAACTAGAGGACTTTAAAAGTTTGCTAAAATCTAATTAAGTCAGATATTGATATACTTTCACTATAGCACTTATAAAACATTCTTGAAACATAGTAAACAATTAAATCAGATAAAATAATCATATCTGAAGAGCTATTAATTAGGTGAAGGACTTAAGCAGGTTTGGTTTGGATGGTTATTCTGTTTGGAAGGTCTTATTTACTTTTAATATCAAAGTATAACCTATGCTATGCCAATTGTTAGATTTTATTACGACATTATCTTATACTAGGAAAACGCTAAAGTCCCGCCGCGTTGATGGATGAGCGTTTTTTGTAAGTTTTTTGTTTGCGTGTTTTGCGTTTGTTTGCACTTTTCCTTTGCAAGTGCTTTTTGAATGCATTGAAGGTGATTGTTGTCAAGTTTCTATTGTTACTTGTTAATTGGTATTATGAACCCAAAAAAACCTCATATTTAAACCTTTATTTCTGTGGATTCTGGCTAACTTTTTCAACTTTTTCTTTCAAAAGGTACTACATCACCATAATCTTAGTGTCCATATGAAATCTGAACGTTGTAGCCCCACCCGTTTGGTCAGAATCGGCCCAAGTGTGACGAAAATATCGCACTAAAAATTGAAAAACTTATATTATAACCTTTATTTCTATAGATTCTGGCTAACTATTTCAACTTTTTCTTTCAAAATGTACTACATCACCATAACCTTAATGTCAATGTGACATGTGAACGTTGTAGCCCTACCCGTTTGGTCAGAATCGGCCAAAATGTCACGAAAATATCGCACTAAAAATCGAAAAAAATCGTAAAAGTACGATATTCATGAGAAATATTTCTTCGATTGTACCCAAAAACAATACACCTCTAAGTTCAGAGAAAATGAAAGTCCCCTACAATTTTCATCAAGATCGCATAAGCCGTTTGCCCGGAATCAAGCGAACAGACAGACGGAAAAAAAAAAAAAAAAAAACACCCGAGCTAAATTTTTTGGGGGGTCAGTGAAATTGAAGTCTTCGCTTCGCTCATCCAATTATAGTTATTAACTTTTAAAAAATACTTAAGATGAGTTTCTTCTTTTTGCCTTGAAATAACTAACAGTAGCCTTCTAGATGGACTGATCAAAATTGCGGTGGACTTAAAACACTTAATGCTTAAAAAATATAGACGCTAAAAGTGAATAAGTGCATTTTAACGGGACACAGTTTTAGCTTCTCAGCAAAACTGTATGTATACACCACTGCCTCGACGCGCCTCATACAGAATTTTGTTGCACACTCCTGTGGGGTAGAAATGAGAGAGATTTGGATATATTACAAAAATTACAAAATAGAGGGATGAGAGTGATTTTGAGATGGAATCAATATAGCAGAATATCAGATATGCTGAATGTATTAAATTTCTTAACTGTCAGACAGAGAATTGCCTTAAACGTACTCTTATTCATATTTAAAATGATTAAAGGAAATATGCCCACTTATCTAAATTGCATGATAGAATACTCCTCTAGCAACCATTGTCATAATACAAGAGGAAATAATACTAACATTATTGTGGACAGAGTAAACAAATCAGCAACTAAAAAACATGTTTTTTATTCTGGGTACAGATTATATAATAAATTAGATTTAGTGATAAAACAGGAACAACGTATAGCAGTTTTTAAATTGAAATGTAATTTTTTAAAACTCTATTTCCATGAGGAACATAAAAATTGTAATATGACTTGTATATATTTTGTAACTGTATTGAATTATCTTGTATGTATTTTGAAAATTTGTTTCAATTAGTTAGGCCTATTTTTAAAAATGAAATTGTGTTGAATTGTACTCTGACTATTGAAATTGCATGTAAAAATAACTTAAAGCTAAATAAATACTGAATTGATTGATTGATTGACGACGAGCATCTAGGAGGCAGTGGTATACACAGTGGACTTACTCAATAAAACAACATGCACTTTTCAATTATTAGACCTCGAATGGACTTAAGACAGTTTTGCTATAGAAATATGTTGAAATTTGGAATTGTTTGATACCAGGCATGCATATTGGTCAAATGTGGACTTAATTTAGAAATATATTTAATTTAAATTTAATTTTAAATTAATTTAATTTTGCCAATTATATTTATATGATTTTGTAATTGAATGTGTTGTTCTTGACCAAATGCAATTTTTACAGTTGCTGGCTGGGAGTCATTAAGTCATCATTTTGAATCAAATAAAGAAAAAACGTATTGGTGAAACAACAAGATATTCAATACATTATCAATATAATAATATATTCTTTTTTAATTCAATTTTTAGATCGAATTTCAATGTCTTGTTATTTTTTAAACTTGTTTGTCGTAACGAAACACGATTAAAAACTACGCCAAGAGAGGGTTTGAAAGACCGGCCTGACCCAACCCTCCAGCTGCCTGGGAGGCTGACCTTCAACATGCCGTTATAGTTTATGGCTTTACGAGCATGGTGTAGAAAGTTCCTCCTCATTGCAACTTTGAGCCCAATAAACGTGTATTTATTTTCAGACAACCTGATTACAGATGTCGACTGGACGACTATGTAACGACCTGATTCAATTTATTTCCATTTATTGATTTGTTTGTTTGTTTGTTTGTTTGTTTGTTTGTTTGTTTATTTATCCATAACAGAACAAAGTTCCAGAGATACATGGATTTGATAAAGAGTAATGTACACTGGCGATAAACAATGATGAGATAGTATGCTGGAATGCAGGACATCTTATCAACGAAATCTTGTAACATAAAAGGTTAAAATTTAACAGTTCAAATAATTAAGATCAAACTAAATCTATCTAAATTATACATAATACAGTGATGACATCTTATCTTATTCTAGGTACAAAAGTAAGATAAATTAATTTTAGCGGTATTTACAGTGCATTATATTGTATCAGTAATGTTTGTTGTTATAGTGTGTGGGTGAGTAGTTTTATGTTTGTTTGCAAATTTTGTTTACAGTGTTTTAGTATGAAATGAACAGTTTACATTGCAGATGCATGCATGCAGATAAACAATTTATTTAAAAAGTTTGAAAGCACTTTTTCTTGGTTTGTGCAATGGTGTCAGCAAATAAGTTGAAATCAATTCCATTATGAGATTTGGATTGGATATCTTGTTATAACTGTTCTGAACACGGATAACCACAGAGTTTTTGTGTAGATCTATTCTAGATTTTGATGTGTAGAAGAGGTTAGTGTGGCGTGAACGCCTACTAGGGGTATTGAAAGAAATCAACTCTAGCAAACCAGGACAGTCTATTTCGTTTCTCACTAGCCTTTGAAGAAATATAATATCCGAAGTCAACCGTCTGGATTCTAGTGACTGCAACTTATTGTTTTTTCAGTGTTTTGGGTAATCTTTCCTGTGATAGTCAACAGTGGCGTTGGAACAGGGGGGGCAAGGGGGGAATTGCCCCCCTAACTTTCATGCCATACCGGTACCTTCAACAGATCGTAGCCTAGGCCTAGGCCAGGTACCACGTTTTCGGATCGAATGTCTGGCTCAGATTGTGATGAATTATTTTGACTTTGTAAATCTTGATTATTTGTACATATTGGCGTTGGTTTGAGTTTATTTGTACTCATTGGCGTTGGTTTACTAGTTTTGTTATAAAAAACGCGAGAGTGATAAAATTGGTTATTGGGCTCGGCGGCCATGTCAAATATCAAGTTTAGAAATAACAAAGTAAGTAACCCCTCAACATCACATCAACGTTGTATACAAAGAAGTCCTAGGAAGCCTAGGATGCTGCCAAAATATTACACGGTTAGTAAGACTTTTGTGCAGTGTTATTTCATTTTTATTACAATTTGGAAATCAATATCAGTAAATTGTTATTATTGCATCATGACTAAATGTGTCACTCACTACTGTGTATCGAGTCGCACTCGCACGATCCTCGTCATAGGCCCGAGACCCAGCACCTCCACCAACCATTGGTGGAGGTGCTGGGTAAAACATTTTGCATGTGAAAGGGTCGTACCCCAGTTTTATGGATTTCAATTTTCATTTCTATGTGCGACCCATAATCGAGAAAATACAGTACTACTACTATTTACTAATTTAGTATTTTTGTTTACTATAAGTAGTCCTATAACATTCCATTAAAAGTTCCTAGTGCTGTCGTAATACCATCAAATTTAGGAGTAAACATTAAAATTACAAACTAATTTTCATTTGATTGGAGAAGGGTTGACAGGTTGGGAAAGCAAAGAAAACAAAGAAAACATAAATCCCAGCCTGAAGGGCTGGGGGCGACAAAACTTTTCACCTGCTGATGACAACAAAATTTTCATTTGCTTTAACATTTTACTTTCGGAAATATCATCATCATATCATTATCCGTCACCGCTTCCTAATTCTGGCAGGGTCAGCTTGGGTTTTGCAACCAAATTCTTCCACTTCTTTCTATCCTCCCACAATCGTGTCTCTGCTACATGCTCCCAGTTCTCAACATCCATATTTGTAGCCTGTATAAATCTACGGATCAATAAAAACTTGAACTTGAATCCTCTAGTATACATACCATAGCAAGAGACCTACATGTAGGTCTCTTGCTATGGTCTCCTTCCATCTCTTCCTTGGTCTCCTGCGTCTTCTTCTTCCTTCAATCCTTTTCTCACACTTTCTCCTAGGCATCCTTTCTTCCGTCATTCACTTCATATGCCCAAACCATCTCAGCCGTGTCCTTCCCATCCTGTCATCTAACTTCTCCACCCCAAGCATCTCTCTGATGTTTGTATTCTGAAATATAAAACTAAAATTAGTCTGGATTTTGGGTCTATTTCATGGTAATTTATATATGTATATCTTTTTAAGACACTTAAATAAAAGAACTATACCTGACTTTTTTTTTTAAAGGGGCAGGATTGTGACTTAGTGCTTTGCTTAGTGCTTAGTAACTTTTCAAAGTTCCATAATTTGGGGAACTTGCCCACGACTGTACAGTTGATATCATGAAAAGTGAAGTGTTTTTCCTAGAGCTGTAGTGAAGCGTAGAAGAACTCGACCCTTGTTTGTTACAACTTAGTACGGGCAAATATATTATGAAAAATGTCTGGCTGACTCTATAAAATTGTGTATAGGCTTACTATACGTACGGTTCTCGTCAACAAAAATACAAAACTAATTTTTTCAGAAAAAGTTATGGTGAGAACCCACCATTCTTTTTCATTCCATTTTTTGGCTTTAACTTCTTCTACAAATCAATAACCAAGTTACGGTATTAACTTAGGTACACAATTCTTCTCAAGGAAAATAGAAAAATAATCAATGACTTTGCTATCGAAGAAACGTCTTGTCTTGTCACAGAACTTCTTTGCACATTGCAGCAGAGTATGACCTCTGTCAAAGGTTGGTCCAAAAAAACTGCAAAACTGGTGCATGAGAATAATATTGAAGTGTAACAAATATATTCCAATAGTAGATATGTTAGAATGTTTGGGATGGCTAGATATTGAGAATTGGTTAAAGTTGAAAGGGATGATATTTATTTAAAATGAAAAAGTGGACTTCTGCCTAACTAACTACCTTGGTAGTAAATTAATACAAATTGACTCGGTTCATAGACTTGAAACAAGGCAATGCAAGGCAGATAATAATACCTAGCAGCACCCAATAAACTTACAGGGGTGAAATCAATATTTTATACGGGTATACCACAGTACAATTGCCTACCCATAAATATCAAGGAGGCAAAACATGTTGTAGAGCTAAAAAATTGTATTGTGAACAACAGTCGGACACCACATGTGTTTTGGGCTTCAAGCCCTCTTCTGGCTGCCTGTCTTTGTTTTGTACATGTACTGGACATCCCTTATTCAAAGGCAAATAAATAATTTAAAAACAAAAATGTAAATAGGTTTAGCTTAGTGTAATGTTTTGTACTTCACCTTTGTATTTTATTTTATTGATGATGATTTTATTGATTTGATGTATTTTTTTTTTTATATATTAACTGTACTGTCTGCTTAATGGAAGATAGCTCTTGAGCTAAATAAAAGATTATTTGATTTGATGAGAAGTCAAGCCATATTTGAGTGGACATCTCCAAGCTACCTAAATACAAACTAAAACTTACAAAGATCTTGATGTTAATGAGCACTTTGCAATCGAAGGTACTTCTTGTCTATGTCTGGTCTCGTAACTTCTTTGCAAATCTCGGCGTCGCCTACTAGAAGTGGAGCTTGGAACCGGAGGTAGCTGCACTCAGTCGAGCACGGCTGTACCACGGCATAGAGGACATTGACCTCGTCTTGGTGCTTCTGTAGCAGGGAGGCAAACTCTCCAGGAGTCCTCAACGCTGCAAGCACACGACAAACAGGCTTTTTTAAATTTTTTTAATCTGCATTTTTTTGTTTTTTCTTTTTGTTTTGTTTTCTTTTTTCCTTTTCTTTTCATTCCCTACCCTTTTTTATATTTGATTCATTCATAAATTGCATTTAATATCCTTTTTATTTGCTATCAAATTTGTTGAGTTTTTAATGCATTGTTGTAATATTACTATTTCAAATATTTACTTAAATGTAGTTCATTGTTGTGTCTGCATCTATGTAATTAGATTTATTTTGTTGTCTTCCTTTGTAAATCAGTTTTTATAACTGAATAGGATAGACGTTAAATAAATAAATAAATAAATAAATAAACAGCACGAGGAATAAATAACAAACTCGAGGAATAATAATAAATTGGAATTGATTTTACTTTCAGGGTGGCTACAGGTTACTAAATTCAAATTGCCTGACATTTCTAGGTTTTCCAGATTGAAAATCATATTTTTGCAGGCTGTAAGTTTGCCTGATTGAGAAGATTAATTACTCATCTTGCCCTTCAATATTACGAGTGACCATGATGATATATTAAAATAACAAAATTCCAAAAGTGCGCAACCAATTTTCCTAACTTTCCCAGAGTTCCTAATTTCCCTAACTTGGCCTACTCCAGGATTTCCCAGCTTGTAGACACCATGACTTTTAACACAAGTAAGCCCTGCCATTAAGTGCTAAAATCAACAAGTGTTTTGTTAGGTTATGAGGATTGTCAAGAGTTGACAGGTTGGAGTAGAAAAGACAAAACACAACCTGAAGACAACACATTTTCTGCTGCTGACGATGTCGGTTCATCCTTCTGGGACTCGTCCGGCGGTTAGCTAGGTGTAGCGACTAGCGAGTTTTTGTCTGTAGATAGATGACTGTTAGTAGCCAGCATCTGCCTGATTAGTCCCACACACACATAACAAAAACTTGTAGAAATACAGCCAAACCTTACACACTCAAAAGGAATGAGATCTAAAAAAAGGGCCAAGCTCATCTACCCTTCCACATAAACGTACAGTGTCCCATAACAGCATCCTCGAAAAGCTTGGCAAAATAGAATTTGCGATTATTAATTTAACGTAATAGTTTATCCAAGTTCTTTTTTTCTAATTAATTTAACCCGAGAAAAGTCGCGCCCCTGTTTGTAACGTTAGTAGTCGCGCGCGGTCCTTTAGACCGCATTATTTATTATGGGCTAATAACGTTAGGATGACGTTTTGATTACGAATATAAGGTAATTTATAATATATATAACAGCATACCTGGTTATATTAATCAATTATCAATCAATAATCAATAAATAATCAATCAATAATCAATCAAACACAGAAAAGTAGCAAACCTACAAAAAGGTATGAAAATATGTATTGAAACACCCTGTAGTTCTAAATATTAGTAAACCAAGACAGTAATATTATGCCAACACTGTATGTTGAAGAATAATCAACCTACAATAACAAAATACATGTGTTATAATAGTGATTGAGTATGCATATTTTTGCCTCCCTTAGTAGTCGCGCAGCGGTCGAAAAGACCGAGCAACCGAACTGGACCTCTTATCTTAGATGAAGTTCTGCAGAAAACTGAATCGCGTATTGCACACTGGCTTCACAAATCTATTTTGGGAAGGTAGGCGGAACTAGACAAGCCACGCATGCGCGCTGTGCAAATACCAACTGTTGAAAAAAAAAGTCGGTCTAAAAGACCACACGCGACTACTCTCGGGTTAAACGTAATAACATGCAAATTCTATTTTGCCAAGCTTTTCGAGGATGCTGTTATGGGACACTGTACGTTTATGTGGAAGGGTAGATGAGCTTGGCCCTTTTTTTAGATCTCATTCCTTTTGAGTGTGTAAGGTTTGGCTGTATTTCTACAAGTTTTTGTTATGTGTGTGATCTCATTACTTTTTCAAGTTCCATTACAAAATTATTTGTTAAAATATAATATTTTTATCAAAGTTGATTTAAATTCTATGGTATTAGCAGTATAGCAGTAGGGATTCATGTACATCCTGGGTATAGGTGGTATAACCATGGTATAACGACGGTATAAGGACTGGACCCCAATTCTTGAGTTCGTGGGAGATGAGTTGAAAACGCAATTTGAAAACGAAGTCGTTTTCGTTTTCGAAGGAATTGGTATTCTTGAACGGTATCGTGGAAAACGTCATGGGTTGTGAGTTGAAAGCATTGATATTAAACCCCTATAGTAGGCTAGATTAGCAGTCTCCTATACCTCCGCACAGGCGCGAGCGTAGCAAATTGAAGACTCAACCGGCCCATTTCAAGATGGCGATTTGGTGTTTTAATTTATGCTTTTTTAATGCAATAAAGTATTTTACTGGATTGTTTGATATGGTTTTAGCTTGTGCAGCATGGTATTAAACAAAAGAAACAATACGAAGTGATTGCATAAGGGGATTTAGTAATCATTTGGTGTTAAAGGCTAGTATGCTTACCTGTCAACCTGGCGGCAATCTTGAGAACTATTTGGCCACAAATCGCTCCCATTTGATTAACATGTAAACTGTCATTTTAAGATGGCTTCTAATTGTACCGGAAGTGGACCACCGACTGCTGGTCTAGCCAATTATATAGGATGTCTATGGTTGAAAGAGTATCACGAAATCCAAACACTTTAAAAAGATTTGCGTATAGCAAAGAGCTCGAAAAAGTTCTATATTTATTCTAGATGGCAGTGCCTTCATAAACGCGGGCCAATCGAAAGACGAGTTGTATGAAATGATTTGATTGTTGCAATTATGTAAACAAACAGATGAGCAAGCTAATATCAGAACAATGTTGTGCTGGCATAGGGTTGGCTAGGCTTGTCAAACATGTAATGTAAGTATGAATTTTACTAGTCCTATAGCCAAATGGAACTTTAGACCTACACTTTTGCATTATAAATAATTTTCCACATCTGGGCCTAGGCCAGGGATGGTTTCTGATTTGTTTTATGAGAGTATAATGACACCTTTTCTCGTTCCACACAAAGAAGAAAAATTTTAAATGTCCGCTATTTGTTTACGTATCGCACTTTCCCGCCTAACTCTGCTTATACCGTCAACAAGTGTCAAGTAACTATGGTTACTTGTTGATTGTATGCCAAGTGTTTAAGGCTTATTTTAAAACCCTTATTTGGAAGCCTTCCAGCAAACTTTTTCAACTTTTTTTTCAAAAGAGACTATATTTCTATAACCTTAATGTCCATGTAAAATATGAACATTGTAGTCCCACCCGTCTGGTCAGAATCGCGGGCCGACGTATTAGATGTTAGCAGTAGCAGTAGTAGCAGTAGTAGCAGTAGCTAACATCCTTAAAGTGATTTTGAGCATGTTTCAAGCCATTTTTTCACCAAGAAGGAATAATCGTACCCCAATAAAATTTGGCATGTGTTGTCAGGTACCTAAATCCCCTCGATTGTGATAGTTTTCAAGTTCACATCACGTTACATGACGGCTGGGTAACACCTCGAAATCACCCCAACTCTGCTTGGTGTATAAGGTGCTTGAGTGTGTAGCGCACCGCGGCTTGGCTGCGGCGCCCTAACGGGCACCTAGATAAGAACAAAACTCATTGTGGATTAAGGTAACAACTAAAATTAGCTTTTTTTTCTTTCTTGTGCAAAGTTGGCCTCTTTAGCCATTCTTCTGTCTTGCTATCCAATATAAAACTGCCTCTTTTTCTATCCTGCTCAGTTCATCGGGCAGGGAGTCAATGTTACTCTTGAAGGCGGCGCATCTAAAGAGATGCGCTCTGTCTTGGTCTTCTAAATTAAAAAGTTTACAGGTGGCCGGTTCGTTGGTAATGTTAAAACGGTGCAGGTGGTGTTGCAAGACGTCGTGACCGGTTGCAAGCCGGAAATGGGCGGTGGCCGTCTTTCTCGACCAGTCTTTGTCTGGCCCTTTCTTGATCTCGGTCCACCAGTTCTTTAGTCATGAAGTCTCTTCTGTGGTATCCATAAAGATCTTTTTTGTGGTTGATTTGATCTTAGTTTTGACATTTTTGAAGGCTGAAGCTAAATAGTCATAATCAGCAGGTGAAAATGTGTTGTTGTACTAAGTAAGACCTTTAGCCTGTGTTATTTCTCAATTGACGACTGGGATAGGCGGAGCTTCAAACGATCGATAGGTCACATGACGAGAGTTGGGATAGATTCTCATTTTCCAATTTACGTCTTTTGAACGGCGCTTCACTTACCACGCCAAACTTTATTCTATTCATTATTTGGACAAAACGTAAAAGGAATAATATTAGCAAACATACCATTCTTTAATAGCGGTTATTAAAAATTTGACTCAGCCGTTAGTTTCTTATTACAATGTATGCATCATACATGACAACAATAATCAAAACGACTTTAAGTTTTCTTAACTTCAATTGACAAAAAACTACTAATCGGATTTCGACAAGCCCTTTATTCAAAATTGCATCTGACGTTTAGACAAAAATAAATTAACTTTCTAGACAGAAAGTGCACTGAACGAAAATTTCAAGCATGTAGTAATATGCAGGCGGACAGTTTTTCACGGCCATCCGCACGTCAAAAGTGTACATTTTAGATGAAAACACATACCCTGCATATTAGCATGTGCGTTAAATTTTTTTTCGTTCAGTGCACATTTTTATCAAGAAAGTTAATTTATTTCTTGGAGGTATTGTCTAGATCCGATCAGTAGTTTTTTGTCGACAATTGAAGTTGAGTAAACTTATACTCTGATACGTATTTGTTTCATGTATCAAGTTAATGGCTTTTACCTAAAAATTTGAAATAAAACCGCTTTTAGAAGGAATGATTTTGTTTGCTAAATTTTATTCCTCTAAGTTTTGTCCAAATAAGAATAGAATCAAAGTTAGAGCGTGGGTAATTTGAAGCGCCGTTTAACAGACGTCAACTTGCGAAATGAGGATTTATCCCAACTCATTCAGCCATGTTGCCTCGGGGACGTCAGGAGGCGGGTAACATTCTAGTCATCAATTCTTTTCCAGCTTGTGAAATCTTCTTCAGTCCAACTTAATAAAATTGAAACAAAGGTTGTTGATTGAATGCCAATCGACTTGAGTATCGAGTGTTGGGATAGGATCCAACTGCTTACCTTTAAAAAAGTAATGGATGAGTCTGCTAAATTAACCCTCCGTCCCTTGCGGGGGGTTCTAAAAAACCCCAGTGTCATTGTATTATGTGTACATTTTAAGCACCGGGACTGTTTAACCGACTCTGGATGCTCAGTACCTCAAGTTACTCTATCTGTTAACAAAATTTTTAACCCCTAATCATTAGGGCTTTAGTGTTGTTATTTTGTTATATTGCCGGTTTGAACATGGCTGGGGTTGCTGAAACCCCGCACGAGTGATCACGTTTCTCTTAACTGCATGCAGAAAATTCAAGCTATTTTGGCTTAAATTTGGAAATTTGGAATTTGGAAAAAGTCTTTTTGCAATTACTAACTGGTTCATGTTTATTACTAAAGTGTAAAACAAAACTTAAAATTGCATTATTTTACACTTTTTTTATTGGGGTAGAGGAAGAATGGGGAGCATTTAAAAAAACATTGGTGCAGGCAACAGAGAAAACCTGTGGGAGAATGAGTGGGGGGAGAAAAGAGTGATAAACAAGCTGGTGGAATGATAAGGTAGAGGAGAAAGTAAAAGTGAAAAATACAAGAAGAAAGAATTAAAATGCTAAGAGGGAAGCACAAAGAATGGTCAAAGAAGAGAAGGCAGAAGACTTGCAAAGAATTTAGAAAAAGATGCAGAAGGAAACAAGAAGATGTTGTATGGCATAGTGAAGACAAAGAGAAAAGAAAGGGGGGGACAAAGATACCTAACGGATGACTCGGAGAGACTCATTACTGATGCAGATGAAATAAAGGAAAAATGGAAAGAGTACTTCAACCAATTGTTAAATGCAGGAGCAGAAGTAGAGGACAGGGGTGAAGAATTGGAAGTTAGGAGGGAAGATGTGGAAGTGAATGGTCCAACCTGGCAAGAAGTGGAGATGGCACTGAAAAGAATGAAGAATGGAAAGGCAGAGGAGTTGATGAACTGGTGGCAGAGATGGATAAAGGCAGGCACCCCAGTTACCATGCAGGGCTGTATAGAGTTATTCCAGTTGTGTGGAAACCCAAAGAAGATACCGGATGATTGGAGAAAAGGAGTTATAGTGCTGATTTATAAGAAAGAGAAAGGCGATAAAAAAATGTAGTAACTACAGGGGGATCACTTTACTATGCCACACAGCAAAGATTTATGAAAGGATTGTTGACAGAAGAATAAGAGGAGAGGCTGACAACATGTTGAATGAGGAACAATACGGATTGCGATGGGAAAGATCCACAATAGATCTTCTATATGTACTTGATTTGACAGGCCACGGAAAAGAGTTGGGAGCTTGGAAGAAGAATGAGTATGGTCTTCTTAGACATAGTAAAAGCATATGATAGTGTGCCAAGGAAAATGGAATGGGAGAGTTTGGAAAGAAAAGGAGTGGATAATGGATTGATAGGCAGGGTTAAAAGTATGTACTATGAAGTTTGTGAAAGCTGTGGGGAAAACAAAATTTTGGATTGTCAGAGTGGTTCCAAATACAACGGGGCTATGGCAGGGAAGGTGTTGTCACCTCTGTTATTCATAATCGTGAGGATGACATCCACAACAAGGTAAATATGGAGGCAATGGAAGATGTGGAGGTAATGCTGTTTGCCGATGACTTGGTGGCATGGTCCGAGTATGAGGAGGTACTCCAAAGATATACAGACTTGTGGATTAGAAACATAGAAGAAGCAGGTATGAAAAAAAGCATTATAAACAGTGAGGTTGTAACTATGCCAGGAGAAGGGGACACGGGGAATTATCGAGCACAGATACACATTGGAGGAGAAACCCTGAAAGTGGTGGATGGTTTTAGCTATTTAGGAAGTGAAGTAATGGAAAATGGAAAGATTAAAAAGATCAGAATAAAAAAGGCCAGTAACTTTTACCTGTGTGTAAAAGGCCTGGTGTGGGATAGGGAAATACCTATTCAGTGTAAGATGACACTATATAAAAACCTTTTTATACGATCCTTACATATGCAGCAGAAACCTGGACAATGGGAGATCGAGAGGAGAGTCAGATGCAGGCGGCAGAGATGAGATTCCTGGGGAGCACAGTGGGCAAGACAAGAAGGGACAGAATAAGAAACACGGACATTAGAGAAATGCTAGGTATAGAAAAGTTAAGTGACAGAATGGGAAGGACAAGGTTGAGATGGTATGGACATAATATGAAACGAATGGGGGAAAATAGGATGCCCAAGAAAATGTATGAAAGAAGAATTGAAGATGGAAAAAGAAGACGGGGTAGACCAAGGAAGAGATGGAAGGACATCATAGCAGGAGACTTGGAGACGAGAGGAGAGAGCTGGGAAGATGTGGAAGAGATACGATTGTGGGAGGATAGAAAGAAGTGGAAAAATTTTGTTGCTGAACCCAAGCTGACCCTGCCAGAAGCAGGAAACAGCGATGGATAATGATGACGTATCAATGTTTGAAAAGATGTACCCCGGACCGAGGATCGAACCCGGTTCCTCGCCATTACGTAGCGATGCTCTACCAAGTGAGCTATCGGGCCACTGGGTAAACCTTATTTTAATTGGTATATGCGTGTGATTTTATGAACATTACTCAAGTAGCAGACTGCTATACTACAATCATCTTATGTTGTACTTAAACAACAACTACAAAAGCACCTGTTAACCCAATCACTTTCTCATCATCCATGAGCGCAAAGGACCCGGGTTCAATACACGACCAGGACACATCTTATCGAACTTGCGGGTTCATCCTTATTCTTACAGCGGCCCACACTGACAGTTCACATTTAAAACAAGAAGCGTGCTTTGTATGCAGCTGTATAAGCCTCACAATGTGGGCATTTAATTTTAGTTACAAATAACTTAACGTCTTAACGTGTAGGACCTACTTGATACCTAGTAATCTCGTGATTAAAATACTACCCAACAATAAAGAACAGACTTTCAAAATCCTTATTATCCCTTCATGTTTGATATAATGGTACCTAATAGCTATATACTATAGCTATATATAGCTATATATAGCTATATACTATAGGTAACTATCCATTTCAATTGTTGTGGTTTGTGTCGTGGGAAGTGTGGGTGCATGATAAAGAAGTAGGTATGTTTCGTACAAGTAATGGCACAGTTCAAAATAATTCAAAAGAAAAATGTTGGTGTCCCCTCACTATCTGCTGCCATCTCCGCCCCAAAACTCTGCTTTGGGCTGTAACCGATTGAAGTTGGGGCTGCCGACACGTTGTTCGTTGTTCTACATCAGGTTTCTTTCAAGCAGTGGTTGTGCTGCGGTTCCCGGCTGGTCCTCACTTCTTAGTTTCCCCACTGCAAAGCAAGAGATACGAGTAAATATAGATGTTAAATCATTCCTATGCCAATTCTCAAACTATATACTATAATTGTAGTTGCATTATACATCTGAATGGATGGAACAGTACTGCAACGAATATCTGCTGCCTTTGAACTGACCACCAAACATTAATTATAATGTCATTACCTTTACGCAGGTATGAGCGAGGGTTTATTTCTCGATTTGGTTGATCGGGAAACACTCCCGTGGGTGTAATTGTTTTTATTTACTACAATTCAGAAATTAAAAAAGTCCGCCCCAACCGGGAATCCAAATGTACCCGTCCTGATGGTCTAGTGGTTAAGACGTCCACCTGGAATGTGGGAGATCCGTGGTTCGATTCCCGGTTGGGGCGGACTTTTTTAATTTCTGAATTGTAGTAAATAAAAACAATTACACCCACGGGAGTGTTTCCCGATCAACCAAATCGAGAAATATACTATAACTCATCCAGTAAAAAGAAAGAGGAAAAGCACTAGCACAAATTTTGATAAGCCTACACAATAGAAACTGACAAGTGAATGCTCTTGACACAAGAGGTAGACATAATTTACGTCAGAGGTGCCACCAATTGAAACTTTTAGATAAAGACCCAGCTAACATTGGTGTGAAAATTTTGAATAAACTACCTGATGCATCGAGAGCTATTGACTCGAGAGCTGTTTTTAAAATGCATTTAAAGCAATATTAATTGGAAAATTGTTTTTACTCTGTGGCTGATTTTTTCGAAATGCCCTAGAATGGTTCTTGTATAGATAGGTAGATGGTGGGTTAATAGTGTTTTATTGTGCTGCTGGTATTAAACTTTTAGTAAAGTTGGTCTGTAAACTGTAAATGTACTAGATGACACATTGTTTTTTTATGTAATTTGTGTATTTCTTTAAACCAATTGACAACTTCTGATATTCACATGTTTATGACACGTACATGAGTTATTTGTATGAAGGCTTTTAAATAAAAATAATAATCATAACTCAATTCCAACTATGTCGGGTTCAGTGGTGGTTTTCCACCATTATCTAGGGCATGAAACTGTAGACATTAAGCTTGCCAGACTCGGTGTTTCTTCCACATCATCTAACTCCTTCCTCTCCACCAATTTACTCCACTCTCTTCTGTCCTCCCACAGCTTGACTCTTGTCACATGCTCCCACACTTCATCCCGTTTTCTACGTCTTCAATTAATCTTTCCCATTTCTCTCTGTGGCCTTTCCCACTCTTCTTTTCCCCTCCTCTGCCGCTTCAAATTCTCGTCTTGGAATCCTCTCTCTGCCCATCCTTTTCAAATGTCCAAACCATCTTAGACGTTCTCTTCCTAGCTTAAACCTCAATCTCTCCAGTCCCAATTCTTTTCTGATTACATTACTTCTTACCCCAATGTTACTGCACCATATTATGTTAGTATAGGTACAAAATATGCCTTGAACAACAAAATTTTACATTTTTGTACGAACAACTCATTCCAGAGTAGCTTTCTCACCAATTGGTAAAACCCTTCTGCTCTTTGCACTCTAGATGACACTTCACTTGAATAAATAAATAAATAAATAAATAAATAAAAAATCCCCCTTTAGGTGACAACAAAGTAAAAGATATCTGGATAATTTAAAAGTATTAGATGTAATTAGCAAGGGGTTAGGGCCTATTTTCATTTCAATCCCAACTTTTTTAAGGAAACTTAACTTTGAAAGTCCCTCAGTACAAATGCTCAGTATGATGGCCAGAATTTGTCAGGAACACTGTAGGTGTCCCTGTAGGCCACAAATGCACAGACAGACATACAAACTAGAAAGACCCAGAGGCGGATTTACACTTATTGGGGCCTTGCGTGCAGCCTATTTTAGGACCCTATTGTAGTGGCGGATCTAGGACATAATTTTTGTATTGTGAATAATCAAGTGACAAGACTCGTTGTGAAACCACATAATATTTTCGTACTAGATTAACCATTATTTAATATTTATAAACATTAAACAATATTCTAAATCATACAGCGGATACAAGTGGGTTTGTGAAAGGGAAGTGGAGAGGACAGAGCCTCACAACATTTTTAGAATGCCTGCACCACAAAGTGAAGTTGGTACACTTACAGTGAGTCCACGTGGCCCCATTTTTAAACGGGGGACGGCCAGAGGGCGTGGACCTTTTTGGCCGTAGTGAACTTGAGCCTTATATTCTCTGGGATTTCTGCAACATACAAACAATATTAGAGGTGGGCCGTTGCATTCAGATACGACAACTTGCAAGGTGCCAACATGTTGATGCGTGATATCGAATGTCCAATCTACATTCACATTGACGGTTGATATTTATATAGTATTTTAAAATATAATAGGCAAAGTATCTCCATTTGGTTAGGTAGTAGGCCTACTTAAGTCTTATGTGTCATTGATGTAAAATAAATTTTACAAGATAGGCCTACTACTAATTAAATAATACATTGTGGCATTAGTTGCAAAAGTGACTACAAGCTGTTCCTATTAGGCTTGTGGCTTCCATTATCTTATCTTACACTAAAATGAAAAACATATTTATTTATTTGGGTTTGTCAAAAGTAGTAACTACATACATGTTTCATACAGGTTATGTAATAAATCCCTCCTACTTGATGCCCAAGACTAATAATATTTAGAGCTAAGAAAACTACAATTAAAAGTAAAATAGTTATTGCTTGCATTGCCTAATATAACTTAGTCCTTAATAAGATTATATCATTGCTTATATACTGTGGTTAATTTATATAGGCTACCTATAGTTCATTTGTACATACATAAAATTATATATTTTTATAATTTTGCTTGATTATAATAAGAAAATACTAATATTGCCAGTAGATCTAGTACTAATTAGAATACAATAAAATTAGAGTACGAAAAATAACAGTAAGTCTGTATTATACTTATTTTTTTTTCGAAATTCACATATAACATTTTTTTAGCAAGTTTTTAAATGTTATTTTGGAGTTTTGTATTTTTAAAGAAGCAGATAAAGCATTCCACCTGTGTGCAGATACATAATTGAACAATCTCTTTCCTCTGGTTTATTTTTTTACTTTAGGGACTGAATTTGTTTTTAGTACAGAGCGGAGACTTTTGTTAGATTGTACCTTCTGAAACATAGCGGATACCTGTTGTCGGGTTCTCATGAAAAACTTTCTGATTAGAACAAGAATTGAAGCCTGGACTGAAACGAGGGGGAAAGTTGTATCCATCCTAGTTCGTATTAATAATCCAGCTGAAAAAACAAATAGTGCCCTAGCTGCCAAGACAATAATTACCCCAGCCCTTCAGGCTATACTATCTTCTTTCATCGGAACGCTTTTGGGCCGTGAGTGCAATGTAAATGCGGCCTCTGATGGCCATAAATTACGGTTTGATGGGGGTGCCTGATGAGAGAACGCGGAGCGTGGATTTTTCCAGACTGTATAATTGGGAAGGGGGGGGGGGGGGGGGGTTAATTTGGGGAATAGCGGATCATCCGCCAGATAATTGTACGTTGATGTGGGTGGGGGCAAAAATAAGTTTACAGTTAGGACCGGTTTTAGTTATTCCCGTCTCTTCTTGGCGGGGGCGTTGGAAGACCTCCTTGAACCTCGGGGGCCGCTTTCCCTGGTTGAAGATGACGAGGTGGTAATGGTGAGATGTGTTCTGATTGCTGATATAAGGTCCTGACATATATTGTCTTTGGGCTCGGAAGGAACTGTTGTCTGTTGACTGGCGCCTGGATTGTCGATTTCTTCTGTCTGGTAGGTCGTTGTAGAATGTGCGGAGTACAATCCGGAGGTGCTCGGCTATTGATGGCCATTTCTAGGTTTCTAGTTCTTCGTGGAGAAGGTGGATGGGAAGTTCGCGCGGGGTCGAAGGACACCATTCCGCAAGATTCTATTCTGTAAGCCGTTGTCTTGAATCAAGATTGCTGAGTGTCACACAAACAACCGGGACACACACTGGGCATCATCGGCGAATGGCCGGGCATCGGAGAATCTTTTTTGTAGCTGGTCATACTGGTCCAGATAAATCAATTTGTGCGGGGAAGTAAGTAGTAGAGAAGGGCGTAGGGCTGTTGCCTGCCGCGTTTGTTCCAGTTGACCTATTTTTGCGAATGGATGTTTTGAATGTGTTTATAAACCAGGTAAGAGGCGCGCATCCACCCTACTCCCGTACCAAGGTATTGGCAGAAATGCCTGACCAAGGGATCTGTACTCCTGCTAGCTCCAGATTAGGGCATTATCGGCTTCCGTCGCTTTGTGAAATAAAACCGCTTTCCGTTTTGGAATGGGTTTTGATCGCAGTTCGCCACGTGGCATACCAGCCTGAGCATCTGTTGAAGACTCTGCCTGGAGTAAAAGCTATAAACGGGTCAGTGTAGGAATCTTGTGCAGTAGCTGCCACTGCCAGGGCATCATCGTCCCGCGAAATAAATGATATCCACATCAGGAGGAAGTTTAGGGAGGTCCGCTGCAGTATATGGTGAATAGGAGTGGACTTTACACCGATCCTTGTGGTACACACTCCCGCTTTTGATTGGTCCGTGTAAGTGAGACTGCATCCGAGCCAAAGAAACCTTTGAACGATCGCTCTTTTAGGAATGATACTTATTAGGTGCTGTATGGTGCAAGCGGAAAATTTTAAGTTGTTCCAGCTTTGAAACCTCAGGCGGCCGGCGTGCCAAGACTGTGTCAAAGGCTTTAGCCACATCAAGAAAGACAAGCTGCCGTACGCATGTCCAGAGTTAAACCCCATGGGTAATTTTTGTTGATAATCTGAGCAGTTGGTGCACGAGTTGAGCTTGTGCTTCACCAAAGCCATATTGAGTGGTCTGGTATGAATAGAATTTTCGTCCACGTGGCTCTGAGCGAGTTCGAATGATCTCTTCTCTCGTAAACCTTTGTGCCCCAGAACATTGAGAAGACTAATAGGGTCGGTAGCCTTGCTGATCCTCTTGGCGGTTTTCTCCCCTCCTGGTTTTGGTATGGCTAACAACTCGTGCTGTTTTCCATGGAATGTGGGAAGTAGCATTCTCGCACGAGGCGTTTATTATGCTAAGTAGGTCGGCAGTGCGCAAACTGCAGGAAGTTGATGGATGAACGGTTTTGTTAATTCCAGTCTGGCCCGGGGGCTTTCCTTTGTACGGAGATCTCGAAAATTACGTAAGTTCTGCAGAGGTGCACAAGTCGCTAGCAAGGTAAGGTGGTTTGTTATTGCTGTTGTATAGTACCGTTTCGATGGTCCTTCTAGGTCATAAAGAGATGCGATGAGAGGCGACTGGAGCAACAGTCCTGAAAAAAGAGCCCTTCAGGCTGGCCTTTTATGTTCTCTATGCTTTCCCCAACCCTGGTCCACTCTTCTCCCAATCTAAACTATAAACTAAACTAGCCTGGTTGTCATTTTTCCACACTAAGTGTAAACCCGTCTTTTGCACAAACCCTATCACTTTCTATCGTTCCTTCACCTGATGGGGGGCGAAGAGTGTCGAGCCTACTCTAACACCTACTCTATAAACACCCTCTGGTGGGTCTGTGTTTTCCCTTGTTCCTTACAGGGTTGACATAATCCTTGTCCTGCTGGGGGGGCCTAGCAGGTTATGAACCTGGTTAGACCCTATTATTCTCGTCTTTTCCTTCCTTCAACCATCTTCCAGTCCTTCACCTGGCAGCCAAGAGCTAGCACATGTAAGAAGCTTGCAACTTTGTAGTATTTTTGTTTGGTTTTTCCTTTATCGTTTTTTGGATCCTAGTCCACAATTAGTAGGAAAGGGCATAGCCTCTTCTCGGTGGCCACGGGTCTTGGTTCCAATCCAGGGTATACATGGTTCTCTGGTTCTTTTTTGTCGCCCAGGCACTCAGAGTCTAGTGAGGGAAGCCCCCTCCCTAGTTGTGCGGTGTTGTGACTTTCCCAACCCTTCCTTATCTCTAGAAACCTTTCTCTTTAGTATGAATGAAGAGGCAACCCTGGACAGCAACAGCAGGAGGTGCAGCTTTTCTCTTGTTGCCGCCAAGACAGGTCCTGTTTTCATCCAGGGTAAGGTCATGGATATTTTTTGTCATCCCGATCACCAGAGTTGGGAGGGTAGCCCCCTTACTCGGTTGTGTGACGGTGTGGCTCTTATGAATGTGTGTGAAGTAACCTGCTGATATGACAACATGGCATGCAGAATTTTAGAATTTTCTTCTTGCAGTGGCCCTACCACAAAGACCACATCTTTTGGGTTATGTGTTGTGAGTTTTGTTTGCAATGTAATTAGCTTGATTTTTTATAGTGCCACCCTCTGCCCTGATGAGTCCCAGCAGTACGCAACGCGTCATGGATAGTAACAAACAACTTTAATGTATTAGCTTGCGTTGTCATCAGCGAGTGAAATTTTTTGTCTCCCCCAGCCCTTCAGGCTGGGTTTTATGTTCTCATATGGCTTTCTCCCACGACTTGTAAAAACCCCCGTATTCTTCCCAATCTAAAATAATTTTCACACAAGACTTGATCTAGAGCTACATGTATCGTCTCTCCTGACATTGCACAACGTGTCGGTGCCATGCGTCAACCCCGTCTCAAAGAAGATAGAGGCCTTCTTCTTCCGGGTAAAATCCACAGCTTACACTCGCTTCTTGTAGCCGAAACTCTCCCAATCGTTGCCCCACGCTAGAAACCAGTTAGGCCTAAGCCGAGCCCTCCGGCTGCCATCCCGCCATGATCCAACTGCTCACTTACAATTGATTGAGAAACAATCTCCCTTTTCCTTTTCTCCCCGCCTTCCCCCTCCTGGTACATGCTCTGGCCCAACTCCGTCGACATTATGTCTGACCTTATCACTTCTGCCAATGCCTTCCAATTTGACAAGTTTTCATTTTAATTGCTTTTTGAATTGTTTGTTTATTAGTTTTGACTATCCAATTGTGTTGTATTATTTGCTTTCTATTCCATTAGTAGGGCTATGATCTATTGTTTAAGTTTTAACATGTTTGGCACTAAATGTCGTCCCCTTTTTTGGGCATGTTCCCACCCAAAAAAAGGAACTTTGAAAAGTGTAGTTTACTTTCTGCCTAAAAGGAACCGAGACTTCCTCGTTCCTCCAAAGGAACTTAGTTCTTTCCACGGTTCCTTATATCATCACTGATTTAAATAATAATAAATGTGATAGGGAGTTAATTTTAACTTCATTACTCTTATTTATTAAAGTGGATCCCACGCCAACTGACGAGGGTTGGCGCCAATTTTTCGAAAACACGAAGAATGTCATACGATATTTTTCCATACTGCAGTTTATATATCAGTTAGTACTGGAAGTTCCCCAAAGTAACTTTGACTCTTTACAAAGGTCCCTGATCTAAGAAAAGAAAACAACTTCCCTCAAACGTTCCTGAAAAGGAGAACGTGTTTCCCCCCAAGACTGGCTAAATGTGGCATAAAAAATGGAGAATCACAACAATAAACATCGTTTGACAGTAATTTAACATGAGGATTAATTCAATTCTCAAGAGTGTTTACCACTATTCAATTAAGTTTACCAGCAAAAATTAGAAAAATGTTTATGAAGACATAATACCTGGAATTAAAACCGTATCGGAAGAATTCTAGTTCGACCTCTGTGTAAAATAATTTTAGCTCTTATTGAAATTCTCACCAAATATTTAGCTCTTATTTGAAATTCACAGGCTCATTTTTGTTTTGTTTAATAATTATTTCTAGACAGTACATTATTTTATTGATTTATTTAACATCTATCATATTCAGTTAAAGGGGCCTACTAACCGACCCCCCCAAAAAAAAATTTTTACCAACACCAACATAATTTCCCTTGTAGCAAAATAACTACAGTCAAAATGACAGTTTAAAAAATGATATCTTGTTACTGTATTTTTACACGAATTTTTTCAATTATTTCGATCCGGAAAAATAGGCGAAAATTGGTGGCGTTTTAGGAGGGGGGAAATTTTCTAAATAATCGGCGTTAAACTCTGATTATTTTTTTTGGTTCCACATAAGATACTAGAGCATCATACCAATCTAATAGTACCTTTATATCATCGTGTTTTGAAACTGGCAAAATTATACACTCAAAACAACACGCAAAAAGATATGCATTCCAAAATTCAACCACCCCTTCTTGGTAATCAGCATATTTTGGACGAAAAACCACTTGCCCAAATTACAAAACAAAAATATAGGGGGATTTAACCAGAAGAGGTAAGAGCTGTGAGTACGTCAATATGGCCAATATTTTTTTAAATCAAAATCATTACCAATGTCACGGGGCAACAGTAAAGATCGTCCCCCATGTTATTTTCTGATGGTGAGATTTTTGCCGATGGGACCTGACTGACCTAGGCTAAAAAATATCAAGTTGACAAATTTTTTTTGGGGTCAAATTGTGGACGGCTCAATAATTTTTTTTTGTGTTGAATTTCTAAATTCATAACTATCCTAAGTCCCCTGAATGAAATATTATATTTTTTGAGTTGAGCGGGTGAATTAACTGATTACCCCTTTAAAAACACTGATTTACAAATGAGGACAATCTTATAAAAAAAAAGCATAGCATAGCATTATAGCATAGTTCTGTGGAATGTTGTTGGGATCGTAAGGATGAGCCATAGTTTTGTAAGACGAATCTAGATTGAAGCTGGGTTGAAGAGAAAAGAGTTTAACGACAACAGTCAGATATTTGTGCATGACTAGTGTGGTCATGGTCTTGGCTCTTCACTCTCATACAGACAGATACAGTAGGTCATGCACAGGTGACTATATTTCATAACTATACATCCTGGAAAAGGAATCTTGGGGTTGAGGCTAGGCAAATGTTCATTCAGTTCAGGAGCCGAGAATTCCCCCCCCCCCCCCCCCCCCCCCTCCGAGAACGAAAATATTTTGCGAATTTTTTGCTTTCGATTGGGGCAAGAGTCGCTTCTGCTTTGCCTTTCCACCACTTTGTCTAGCACTAAAAATGGCTTTCTTTCCCCTCTAATCAAGTTGATGTTCTTAGACAGACGGATGTAGGGCGAAGACGGTCCGTCGCACCCGGCAGACAAGCGCATGCGACTGCTTTTGCTTAGGCGACAACGAACTCCAGCCTATATTTACATCTACCAGAGTTTGGGGGGTTTTTCAGCTATCTGCACGTAACGCCGTGCCCCGAAAGAGTTTCAATCCAATCTTGAAATTTGGTATATGACCTTGTATGTGGTCCATGACATACCAAAAAAAAAAAACAAAAAAAATCACCCGAATCCGACAACCGTGTTTCTGTGTTTAAAAAAGGCTCTCACATCGTCAAAAAATTTCCTTCCTTTTCGGCTGGGTGGGGTGGGCTGGCTGGCTGGCTAGGAGTTCTCCGCGGAGATTAATTTTACCTACAGAGAAAACGTTAATCTTGAGCGAAAAAACTATGAAACTGTGGACCACACTTAGATGTACTTCAGTGACGCAAAAAAGGTGAGATACGTTTGCTTTCAAAAACCAAAATCGGGTAACAAGGGACCGGAAAAAATCAAAATTTGGATGATAACACAACGCGTAATTTCCAAGGCGTGGTAATTTTGTACAAACTTGAATTAAACATAGCTATTTAACCATAAAATAAATACTTCCTTGCGTCCAAAACACAAGGGGCTAAATTTGGGGATGACCATGGGCCCAAAAAATGACAAAAAAACATATCTGAACTTTAAGAAATGAATCATTCCAAGAAAACGCTACAACTGAGAGGTTTCACAAAACGTGGATACATTTTGTATCTCTCATTCTTTATCACTTTTGAATAGGGAAAACAAAATTGGTGTAACGGTAACCAAGTACCAAAATCAAAATTACCCTAAAAGTAGGTAATTCCTTACTTCTTATGAATAATACACTATCCTGAGAAAACGGTTTCATCTTACTAACTTTGAAACTTTGGGCCACACTCAGATGTAACCTCTATAACAAAAAACCGGGCACTTGTGACGCAGGGTAAATCAAATCAAAAAAAACGCGTAGTTTACTCAGACCGTGAGTAATTTGTCCAAGCTTGAAATTTTAAACAAGCACTTAACCATTATAAATATCTAGTGCTTACACCACAAGGGGTATCTTTGGGGGGGGGGTCCGTGGGCCCAAAATGGGTCAAAAAACAACTTTGACTTAACAAATTTAACCATTCAAAGTCCATCCTTCGACAACCATGATAGCAAACAAACAACAAAAAGGATTGTAATATCCACAACCAAATACAAAAATTTGTAAAAAAAAAAAAAACGGCAAGCCAAACTCCTCTCCTTCAAAAGTCTTCGGCTGTGATGCTGTGAGGATATAGAGTTTAGCCCAAGCTTTTTTAATAACTTTCTGCCCTAGTGTCGCTTTGAAAATAAGTAGACAATTCGCCTGTGTGACGACGCCAAGTCAACGATTTTTTTGTGTAAAAGTAAAATTTTTAATTAACTCGAAAATCATAAAAAAATGGCTTGGGCCATTGAATTTGGTTCATGGCCAAGAATTTTTTTTATGATCTCGATTTCAAAATTTTACTTTTTTACCACAAAGAATCGTTGTCTTGGCGCCCGTCACAGGCGAAATGATCTTACTTATTTTCAAAGCGAAACTAGGGAGAAAAGACTAAAAAGCTTAAGGGCTCACTCTTCTCTATATCTCACAGCATTCACAGCCGAAGACTTTGAAGGAGAGCTTTTCTGCCTTTTTTTGTTTTTTTTAACACAATTTTTGTATTTGGGTTGGATATTCTTCTACGTGCAAAAAGGGATTGAATGCAACAAGCTGATGAAGTTGCCCTTTGAGGGCACTTCAGGCTGGACAATCGTGTATGTTTAGATTGGGTAGGGAGGGGCAGGAAAAGTGTCACTAGAGTTTGGACATTGGGGGTGGCAATCAAAAACAAAGATTTGCAAAGGGGGATTGGGGGGGAGGGGGTAAGGTGGCTTTGAGGCGCCTTCAGCTGGACAATCGGTAATGGTTAGATTGGGGGTGGGAGGGTCAGGAGCCATTCACTAGAGTTTGGACATTGGACTCGCAAATCAAAAGATTCGCAAGGGGGGGGGGGGCTTTAGTGCCGTGGCATAAAAAAAATATATAATCTTATCCAAAGGAGATTCTCCATAAAAGGGGGGGGAGGGGGTGGGTTTTCAAAAAAAACCAATTAATTTAATAGAATGTAACCAAAGGCTAAGTGGGGGGGTCCGATTGGGATTTTACCCCCCTGAAAAATTTTCTCCTTCAAGGGTTTTTTTTTGGATGACAAAATGACCAATATTTTTTTCTCCCTTCAAGATCATTTTGGTGAACATCTGAGCGTTTTAAAAAGCCTCACAATGCAATTTTTTTTCGTTTTTCTTGCTTAAAATTTCTCTTTTTTTAATTCTCAAAGTTTTTCCCTCCTTCAGGTCGTTTGAACCAAAATCGGCGCGTTTTAAAGCCATAACACAAAAACTAACCACTAACGGTCCTTCAAGGTCCATTTTGGTGAACAAACTGTGGCGTTAAGGGATGGACCCAACTGTAGGTTGTTAATTGGTAAAAAGAGGACCATAACAATTGCAATATGGGGCGCACGTCCCCTAGTGACGCCCATAAACTGGGTAGAAAACAGGGAAAAAAAGCACAGTAGGAGAGGTGCTCAGAGCGGAATGCTGCTACGCAAACACTGGTTTACCAAGGTCATTCTACTTTCGAGCTGCCAGTGTTTGGAACTCCCTGCCTTTGGACATCCGTGAGTCACCGATCTCTGATAACGCGTAGGTCCAGGAGAGTTGACGACCACTGCTATGAATAATGGATCTTTGATACGGCTGCAATCACCGAGTCTTTATTTAATTTATACTATCAAATATAAATTATATAATAATAGTTTCAACATTAAATCCTTTTATAAGAGAATATTTATTTTATTATTTTATTATTTATTAATTTTAATTATTTTTTCTCGCCGCTCGGCGAGAAGGCCATGGGTTAAGCAGTTTAGCCGAGATAGTTTATCCGGTTACCCATAAGCCAACTCGGGCGTGGTCAGGTAGAGTGGGTGGACCGCCTTCCCCTGAAACTCACGTGTACGCTGTGAGCAGATGGAGGGAGGTTCGAGAGCTAGTGTAAACTGCTTCGTTTTCTCCTCGACGTCTGTTCGGCAGTCCGGGTTAGTGGAGGAACCTATATGACTTTCAAGGTTACACCGTCCTTTCGGATGGGACGTAAAGTCGGGCGTTGGTCCCCTTGGTACTTTTCGCCAGGAGTAGGCTACGAGCCAGTACCGGGTTTCCCCTCCTCCCTTCTGTTCATACTTCATCCTCAGCTATCACCACTCATCGTCTCGAATAGCCGAAGTGCATTAATATGAGACGTTATGCAATATTATACACTCAAAAACGCAAAAATATGCATTCCAAAATCACACCCCTTCCTGGTAATCAGCATATTTTGACAGAACCACTTGTCCAAATTACAAAACAAAATATAGAGGGTTTACAGAATAGGCTACCGAGTACGTCAATGTTTTTTTTTTCAAAATCCTCCATGGTCACGGGGCATAAAGATCGTCCCCATGTTATTTCTTATGGTATATCTTTGCCGATGGGACCTCGCTCGAAAAATAGCAACTTTGACAATTTTCTTCCCGGTCATGGTGGACTCAATAATTTTTCTGTTAATTTATAAATTCATAACTAGTTAGCTTGAATGAAATATATTATTTGAGTTTAGCGGGTGAATAAATTATTAATGAATCACAATATATAAAGGAGGAATCAGGAAAAAGTGCGGGTGCGACTGCGACGCTAGCGTAGCTTCTACGGTGCACGGAGGGGAACATTTCTCAGCCTCGACAACACCTTCAAACACGTCACGTCGCGTTACGGATAACGCACGTCCGTGTCCAAGATCAGTAAAATATATTTAGCGATATTTTACTGATCTTGGTCCGTGTCGGCTACTTAGTTTATATAGTTCACTGTTCAAACAGAATCCTGTAAACAACCAACAGGTTTCACGGCATGGCGAAACAAAGTCAATCAATATCGGAAATAAAACGATTTTCGAAAACATATTTCTCTAAAATGTGTTTTTAGTAACTCGGTCTTTTTTCCCGTCTCCTAGTGCATGACGTCACCAATCGCTCATCGCTGATAGCAGTAGATCTGAAGCTGTGTTCCACCAGCAGACGAGCATTATGTCGTTTAGGGGCTTGACAATAATTTAACACAAGCACATGTTTGCCTTCTCACATCGACTGACTGCCTTGCGCTATATTACTGAAGAAGTTGGATCGTGTTATGTCTTTTTTTCTTTCAATTGTTAAACATCGAGTTACAAACTTTCAGAACACTTCAAAACCTGAAATTATGTCTTCTCTCAATTTATGCTCCTTAACCAGTCGTCGTTCTCTGGCCGATTTTAAGTTTTTTCATAAAATCGTTAATGGTAATCTTCGACCTCCATTAATCAATTTTTTCTCCCTACATGTCCCTCCCCGCCTAACCAGATCGACTCAACTGTTTCATTTACCTATTCCTCGCCTGGAAATCATCAAACGCTCCCTCTTCTATCGGCTACCCTTCACCTACAATTTACTTGCCACACCCACCCTAGACATTTTTGCAAACCAGCGTGAGTTCATAACGAACGTAAAACCCCTTGTTAGCCAGGGTTAATTTTGCTATTTAATTTTTAATTTTAATTTTAATTTTTTAATTTTAATTTTATTTTTATTTTTATTCTTTCTGTTTTTGCTATGACCTATCATTCATTGTTCATGCATTCATGTATTTCGATTCGTATTTCCTCTGTTATCATGTTTGGTTTAAGTTAGTATAAGTTAGTTAGTAATGTTATTATGTTTATAACGCACAATGTAAAATGGCCTATGGCTGTATTTGTGTCCAGTTTGAATAAATAAATAAATAAACATCCCTTCACAATAATTGTCCTATCCGTAACATACCTAGCTAGACACCTGGAGGGGCATGGCAGGCTTCCAACAAAAATTATTATTATTAATTATTTAGTGGCTATATAATATTAATTCATAAATCATCGGTCTAACTCGTATTTCGGATTCGGATACTGCCATAGCGGTCGACACAAGTCGTTGCCCATTACGAATCTTGTGTAGAAGTCGTGAATGTTTATCCATGGAAATTGGGAAAGTTGCTTTTATCTGTCTATGATTATACAGATGCGTGAAATGGCAATTTGAATTTAAATATTGTAGTAGTATTTTGTAAAAGTATTTGGTGCTGCAGCATTTATTTTTATTTAAAAGCACGCATAGAGAATTATTATTCTTTCAAAGTCAAATATTAAAAAATATGAACCGAGACGTTAAAAATCAATCAGCCATAATACATAGATAAATTTCCTGTTGAGTATTGCCCGCCGATGTCTAGGTACGTAGACTATCAGCTACGTCCCCATTTTCGAGAAGATGGGCTCAATTGTCCGAACAAGCTGAGAGAGGGCTCAAAAAATTCGTAATTTTCCCCTGATTACAGTAAAGGCAACCCGGAAAACGAAATCGGTAGCTTTTAGCTTTGAGGGGCAAAAAACGGTCAAAAACGGCAAAGTGTAAAAAGACTTTAAGAAGACATACAAACCTAAACTCTAACGCTAATGATCACACGAGAACATAAAAAATAAAGATGAAATACAAATCGGTAACTTTCAGCCTTTAGAGGCCAAAAACGACCTAAAAACGACCAAAAAAGGCAACATGGAAAATAGATTTTATGAAGCCCGATTTAACAATGAGCTTACGCTTATGCCATCACGAGAACATAAAAAAATTGATAAGAAATAGGAATCGGTAGCTTATAGCCTTTAGTGGCAAAAACGACCAAAAAAGGGCAAATTTAGAAAAGATTTTAAGACGTCCGATTTAACCATTCACTAACACAATTGCTAATCGAGATCATAAAAATATAAAGGAAATATGTGCCAGTAGCTTTTAGCTCTTTCAGCACAAAAATGGATAAGAGGGCACAAGATGTTAAATCGTATCTCTAGAGAGGTCGCGATGAATTCGATGCTTATCTAATCTGAGCCAGTTAGACGGTCAGATACGTCCCCATTTTCGAGAAGATGTGCTCAATCGTCCGAACAAGCTGAGAGAGGTGTAAAAAGACTTTAAGAAGACACACAAACCTAAACTCTAACGCTAATGCTCACACGAGATCATAAAAAAAAAGAAATACAAATCGGTAACTTTCAGCCTTTAATGGCCAAAAACGACCAAAAAAAAGGCAATTTAGAAAAGATGTAAGACGACCGATTTAACCATTCACTAACACAAATGCTAATACTAGATCATAAAAATATAAAGGAAATATGAATCGGTAGCTTTTAGCTCTTTCAGCACAAAAATGGATAAGAGGGCACAAGATGTTAAATCGTATCTCTAGAGAGGTCGCGATGAATTCGATGCTTATCTAATCTGAGCCAGTTAGACGGTCAGATACGTCCCCATTTTCGAGAAGATGTGCTCAATCGTCCGAACAAGCTGAGAGAGGTGTAAAAAGACTTTAAGAAGACACACAAACCTTAACTCTAACGCTAATGCTCACACGAGATCAAAAAAAAAAAGAAGAAATACAAATCGGTAACTTTCAGCCTTTAATGGCCAAAAACGACCAAAAAAGGCAACATGTAAAATAGATTTTATGAAACCCGATTTAACAATGAGCGTACGCTAATGCCATCACGAGAACATAAAAATAGATACGAAATATGAATCGGTGGCTTATAGCTTTTAGGGGCAAAAAACGACCAAAAAAAGGCAATTTAGAAAAGATGTAAGACGACCGATTTAACCATTCACTAACACAAATGCTAATACTAGATCATAAAAATATAAAGGAAATATGAATCGGTAGCTTTTAGCTCTTTCAGCACAAAAATGGATAAGAGGGCACACTAGAGGTCGCAATTTCATCTAAAATACCGTTAGTTTACATGCGTGAGTATTATACAATAGCATGTTTGCACATTGTTTATATTAACTAGAAACATAACAAAAACTTGTAAAAATACAGCCAAACCTTACACACTCAAAAGAAATGAGATCTAAAAAAGGGCCAAGCTCATCTACCCTTCCACATTTGCGCATTCTTAATTCATAAACGTAGTGTCCCGTAACAATATCCTTGAAAAACTTGGCAAATAGAATTTGCAACCATTAATTTAAACGTAATAGTTCATCCAATTTCTTTTTTTGTAATTAGTTTAAACGGAATGGTCATGCAAATTGTATTTTGCCAAGCTTTTTAAGGATGTTGTTACGGGACACTGTACGTTTATGAATTAAGAATGCGCAAATGTGGAAGGGTAGATGAGCTTGGCCCTTGTTTAGATCTCATTTCTTTTGAGTGTGTAAGGTTTGGCTTGTATTATTACAAGTTTTTGTTATGTGTGGGATCTCATTACTTTTTCAAGTTCCATTGCATTTGTTAAAATATAATAATTTTATGAAAGTCGATTTAATTGCTATGGTATTACCAATTAACAATATAATGAAAAATTTAGTGGTCCAAAGACTTGCTTTTTTTAAACAATGTAGGCAATCATTGTCAAGTAACTATAGTTAGTACTTGTTGATAGTATACCTGTGTAAGGACGTGTCTGAACTATGTTCTCAGTCTCAGTCTCATTCTCAGTCTCATTCTCATTCTCAACCTCGGTCTCATTACTAGAAGTGTAACTTTCGGTCGTTTCTTGGTGGGAGTATCAACAATGCTATCAACATCAAAACAAACAGACGAACAGCCGTGGAGTTGACACATGCAGGTGGCCGACTGATTGCGATCTTAACAGTACTTTAAAGTGTTTACGTAACGTTTCCATATCAAATTTGACTCTGTACTATTAATTACTATATTATTTATTACATTTTAATAACTTATTTGGTTACTCAACGTGATTTGGAAGTGTTTTAGTTTGATCGTCTCCCGAGGC
Organism: Sweltsa coloradensis; assembly: GCA_024449915.1. Lineage (NCBI taxonomy): Eukaryota > Metazoa > Arthropoda > Insecta > Plecoptera > Chloroperlidae > Sweltsa > Sweltsa coloradensis. The sequence goes on from JAMZAV010000100.1 coordinate 766,388, forward strand.
CGCCATTTTTTAGTAATAAGAATGAAACGAGTGTGGTTATTTCGTTACTTGGGTTTCATTCCCGTTCTCAGTCTCGATCTGGACCCTTCGTACATTGCTTCTGACGTCACCGATTATTGATGACGTAAAACTGAGAATGAGAATGAGACTGAGCCACGTTTTTCAAGCAATCAGACACGTCCTAAGGCTTATTTTAAAACCTTTATTTGGAAGCCGGAATCGCTGGGGAATTGAAACTGACGAATTAGACAGTAGTATAGTAGTAACTTAAAGTGATTTTGAGCTTGTTTCAAGTCATTTTTTCACCAAGAAGGAATGTTCGTACAGCAACCAAATTTGGCATATATATGTTGTCAGGTACCCAAATCCCCTTGATTTTGATAGTTTTTGAACGAGTGAGCGTAGCGAACGTAGTGATTTCCATTCGACTTAAACGGCCCTTATTGTTTTTCTGCGTGCGTGCGTGTGTGTGTGTGTGTGTGTGTACGTTGAAAATCAGCCGAATCGCTGAACAGATTGCGCTGAAATTTTAAACAGACATCCGGTACGAGTTTATTGAGAACTGCTAACAAAATCAGCAAGATTCATGGCGATTTAAACCTACAAGAAATAATAAACTGAAAAATAGACTTACAATGTTTAGAAATTATTTTAACGACAATGTCTTAGATTTTGAAAAGATATTTTTTGTTTGTTATTCGCCTGGCCGTGAAATGCCGTGCCCCTGCAAGGTCTGTCGAATATTGCACGTCAAGGTACCCCCAAATTTCGCTCGTAGATTGAGTAAACCTTGCAATATTTTCACGTATTTCGTACTGGCTATGTTTACCATAGTAGGCCCTATTGCCACATGATGGACTACACAGCGTTATATGCATTTCAAAACATGTTTAATTATTTTTGAAATACAATCAAGAAATTACAAAATCTTTCCCGACCAGGGGATTGAACCCACTTCTTTCACATCTCGGCTACAAGGGCGCCTTAGCCAACTAGACTAGGGAAACGCCAAAGTCGTAGTTAGACGAGTGAGCGAGTCATGTGGTGAGTACCCGGGAACATTTGCATTTAAGTTTGATTATATTCGTATAAATAATAGTTTTTTTTTAAGTTTAGTTGGTATACGGGGACGGGCGCGTCAACTGTAAGGTCATAATGCGCCTCTCTAGCCTATGATAGGCTAGGTAGGCCTAAGGTAGGGGGAAGAAAAGAAATATAATCGGGTACTCAACACATGGCTCACTCACTCGTTTAACAACGACTTTGGCGTTTCCCTAGTTTAGTTCATAGCATGTTTCATGACGACTGGGTGACACCTCGAAATCACCCCAACTCTGCTTGCTGTATAAGGTGCCCGAGTGTGTAGCGCACCACGGCTTGGCTGCGGCGCCCTAACGGGCACCTAGATAAAATACGATTACTGTTTTTAAATTTTGTATTGTGGGCCAGCTGCACCGCACATTGAGTGGTGGAGTGGACACTAATTATCACTGATCATTTCAAAAGTTACACACTTTACTGCTTTGCCTTTCCTGTTGATCAAGTAACATTAACTTTAATTTGACTTTAATTGATTTGAATCGGTTATTTGAGAAACCGAATAAGTCATGTAACCATTGTTCTGAGTAAAACGCAAAAAACGTGTAATTAATACCCTGAAGTCAAATAATACAGGTTTTTTATGTAGTAATTTAGATGTGGCATAGTTACATTGATTGTTGTTGATATTGATATTTATGAGCACGTAATTTCATAATTACGAGGGTGTAATTAGCGTGGACTTATTTGGTTTCTCAATTAAATGGGGCGAGTATATCTAAAATTAGTAAAAATAAGGTAGTATCATAAGTTTTTATGATTGTTTATTATAACATAAAACTACATTTTTTAAACTTTGTGTTGTTAAAACTTCTCGACAATGACTCATTTTACTGAAAGTGACTTGTTCCGTTTCCCAAATCAATTAATTTTTTTCTTCAGAACGTATGGACTGACTTATTCGGTTTCTCAACTCAAAGGGAAAATCGACACCCTGTAATATACACAGGCATGGTCGTAAAATATTTCGTTTCTCTACTAATCGATAGGTCTTAAAATTCTGAAGAAAATGGCTTATTCGGTTTCTCAAATAACCGCTTCATTTAATAAAAATTAAATAAGAAAGCGCTCCGACTTTTAATAATCGTGCATATATAACACATTAAAACTGCATTTGTTTTATTTTTTTTCTGAACTGGTCCTGTGTGACGAAATACCTTTTTGCCTTTGCCGGCCCTCAAAGTTAAAGGGTACTGAAATCGATTTCCACATTTAATTTGAATTTGTATTGATTTAACGAATTTATTGCAACCTATTGCAGCGTTTTCGGGCAATTAGTATTATTTTTGATATAGTGCCTTTTTTTGCCGTTTTTTGGTTCCCAAGCAAAAATCGACATATTTTAATTTACTCATTACATGTTCTGTATTGTCTTTAAATATTGAAGTAATTACAACTCTATCCAGCGTTATTGGACAATTGGTATTCATTTTCATATATATTTTACCTTTTACCCTTTTTCACTCTAAAAGGTAAAAAGTAGTATTTTCAATTTCAGATATTCAGATATTGTTGTGTTTGAGCTTAAAATATCACATTTGTTTCCACCTTTTCCAACGTTATAGGCCAATTCGTAATCCATTTAAGAAATATTATCCTTTTTTGCCGTTTTTTGTCTGTAAAATCTAAAAGCTACCGATTTCGCTTTCCGGGTTGGCCTTGATGAAATCAGAAAAAAATTACGAATTTTTTGAGCCCACTCTCGGCTTGTTCGGACAATTGAGCCCACAAAAGTGCGTATCTGATAGCCTAACGGTACGGATACTTGTTATTCCGTGTGCTGTTGATACGAGTAGAGATACCGTAGAACGGAACAGAGGAGATTGCTCATCGTCTGTACAATCAGGCGAGCGAGGCCCGACCATATACTTCACTTGAAACTGTACCCTACCAGGCGCGTAGGAACGTTCAGAAAGTGGGGGGGGGGGGGGGGGGGGGGGCAAATCAAATAGCAGATTTTGTTGGCGGAAGCTGGGGTATGGGGGAATTCACCATACTACAGTTATTTCGTCATGTTTTAACTGCATTCGGACTTTGTAAAACGATTTGATCTAAAATCTAAAAATGGCTGAGTAGCCATTTTAGTAATTCA